>PVIH01000925.1:0-279674 GCA_004025045.1 Sigmodon hispidus
ATGATGGAGTTGGGAGGTCAGATAATGGAGTTGGGGGTCAGATGATGGAGTTGGGGGTCAGATAATGGAGTTGAGAGTCAGATGATGCAGGTAAGGGTTAGATGATGGAGCTGGGAGTCCGATGATGGTGTTGCGAGTCAGATGGAGTTTCAGGTCAGCTGGAGTTGCAGGTCCTGGGTAAAATGATGGTCTAAAGACTGTTTTGCAAAGGAGATTGACATAAATGGTCAGTCTGGAGGTCATGTAAAGATAAAACTAGGTGATTTCAGTAACAATGTGGTCATGTGTTCAAACTTGAGATATATTAAAATATAGCACCAGGGTACTAAGGAAATACCTCAGTAAATGAATTTCTTGTCATGCAATCCTTAGGATATTTTTTTTTATTCCCAACATTCATGTAAAAAGTAGGGTACAGGAACATATGACCATTATCTCAGGGCTGGGTAGAAATGGGAGCATCACTGAGGCTTCCAAGCCAGTCAGCCTAACCAAATGAGAAAGCGCCAGGTTCAGTCAAGACCTTGTCTCAAAAAAATGTGTAGAGTGATTGAGGAAGAAACCCTCTAGTCTCCACATACATTTGCACATACATACTTAAATGTGTATACATACACATACACACAAAGACACATTACCAAATTGACTAAATTCAGAGGCAAGAAGACCATTGTTAATCCCTTCCTGTGTTCCCACATTGATTACCCTTCCACAATGAGCCCTGGGCCTCCTTGCCCAGAGAACCACTGGCTGTCAGTCTCCTACTTATGTATGGTATTCTTAGACATGGACCTTGCAGAGACTTTGAGGGTTAGCCTGTAGACACTGCCACATTGCCATTTCCAGCTATCCCTCCAAACCCAGAGGTGGACTGAAATCTCATTTGTAATTATAAAATCTGGAGACCTTTGTGTAGGTAAACTTGGTGGCAAGCTCACTTCTCCTGTTTTCTTAAAAAAAAAAATGGGGGGGAAAGGAAGGAAGGAAGGAAAAAAGGAAGAAAGAGAAAGAAGAAAAATTAAATCAATCAATCAATCAAGAGGGCTCTAAAGGTCATGAAACATCTTCTCAACAAAGAACAGTAAAATGTGTCTTTCCGGGGCCTGAATGTGTCTGGAGATGATATGCCCAAACACTCTTGGAAAAGTGTCTGGAATACCCCCTGACATGATTCTGTACTTTTTTGGCTTTCAAATGCAGGAAACACAATACAACAAAAACTCTCCTGCAGTCCTCACTGCTGATGCACTTTAGCTTCCAAATCTAAATTCTTGCTGGTAGCCTCTGTTCCTTGTAAGGAAAGGCTGAAATCTTTTGAGGCTTTTCTTAAAATTCTGTTCTTAAAATAAAAAGCCTTTGGTTAGAAGTGAGCAGATGAAATGTTTGGTTCCATGGAGGCCACTAAAGAATTGCTTCTTCCAGGTGAAGCTTTGTGTTTCAAGGGTTTACTTCCTTCATACAACAAAATGACTCTTGGAGTCACCATCTATAGGGACCCTTGCTTATATATGGAGGACAGTTGTCAGTGTTGGCACTGACCCAGCCATCGCCCAAAAGAGGAAACGGTCTTTCACACCTGTTCTTTCACAGAGAAAGAATGTTTCTGTTTTCAACCATGTCTCTTTCCTTTGACCACATCTAATTACCCTGGTGACCTCCACGACTGTTGATTCATTTCTCTTCCTACATTCATCCTCAGCCACACTTCTTCCCTGCTTCAATGACTGTTTGAGCTCTCCTTCGCTACTTGAACATTATTGTCTAATGTACACCTGGCAACAGTGATAACCAAGGAAACTGGAGATCAGCAAAAAGTCTCCACTGAAAGATCTACCTTTGAGCCACGACCCAAATCAGGATAGATGCTATTCAACAAAATGAATGCTATAACCATGGTATTGTTCTTGTATTAAACACAGAAAGTTTTAATAGGAACTTCCTAGTTCCATAGGAAGTTTAAGGTACTAAGGAATTTGGTAGAATTTAATTACAACTTGGTGTACTAAAGAACAATGCTCCAAATTTCAAAAGTGCCAACTGCCTCCACAGTACAACATGTCTCTGTGACCAGTGCCGCTTGCTCTCATCACAGCCTGCCATGCCCCCAGAGAAGAAGAATCTTGGAGTAGGTCAAGATTACAGGAAACAATGAGGCTAAGCAGTGACACCCTTGTCCTTCTGTGTAATAACCTCTGCTGTCTATTATATGCTACATGCTCTGTATGACACTTAAAATAAAAGACAAATATCTCTACTCTTGTAGACTTCACTGATCAGCAAAATTTTCTATAATCAAGAAAACAGATACCAACATACTGTGTGCTGTGAAGGAAGACTGAGAAACTATGCATGGAGACACAGGCATAAGGTGCAGTATGGACAGAGTTGGGGCAGCCATTCCAGGATCAGGTTTAATAATGTTTTGAAACATAAAGGGAGCCATTCAGAGCAGATGGGGAAGATTCCAGGTCAAAAGGACTGCATGGGAAAAGGTCCTGGTGAAGGAAAGACTTCAAGATTCATAGGAAAAGAGAAATGGCAAGAACACCAGAACTCACCAGACATTGGTGACATACACCATTAATCCCAACACACAGAGGCACAGAGGCAGAGACAGGCATATCTTTATGAGTTTTAGACTAGCCAGGACTATACAGTAAGACCCTAAGACTCTGTCTCAACATAAATAATAGTCTAAAGAGATGGCTCAGAAGTTAAGAGCATTGGCTGTTCTTCCAGAGGACCCAGGTTCAAGTCCCAGAAATCACATGGTGGCTCGCAACCATCTATAATGAGATTTAGTATCTTCTTCTGGCATGTAGGCATATATGCAGGCAGAATTCTGTATACATAATAAACATAAATAAGCAAATAAATAAATATAAATAAATCCCAGCACACCAAGGAGAGAGAGGTCCCATCTGAGCTGGCAGCAGTGAGTCTGATGAACATAGTTCAAATGTACTAGGAAGCCTTGGAGGACCAAGAAAGGGGATGTTTTCCTGTCTCTTTTGCTGTCATGTGCAGATAGCTGGGGATGGTAACGGTTACAAGCAGTTTAAGTGATTGTAGCCCCCAGCACATCAGCAATGGCTCTTGAAAGTGACCAGAAATGCTACCTACTTGGGTGGAATGAATAAGATATCTAAGGAACTAACAAGGTGGCTTTTTTGTTTGGTATTCTTACTAGTTTATATTCTCTGAGCATAGTTCTGGGTTTCATAAAGACAATTTCTTTCAAATATGTCACATGATTTTAGCATATTCCTTCCCCCGGCCCCTGTTCCTCCCACCATGTGTCCCATTCCTTCACCCAGTCTCCCCTTCTGCTTTCATGTCATATATAGCTTTTAGTACATAGACTCTAGGAGCCACCAAGGAAGAAAAGTATGCAACACCTGTCTTTCTGAGTCACTTATTTCACAACACATGATGGCATCTATTTTCAGATAGAATGATATTCTATAGCCCAGGTTTGTCTGGAACTTACTGTGTAGCTGAGACTGGTCTTAAATCCCCAGAAACCCTCCTGCTTCAGTCTTCTGAGTGCTGGAGTTGCAGATATGAGCCTCTATTCCCAGTTTATATTTGTTTCTATGACACAGAGTCTCAGAATGTAGCTCCAAATAGCCTTAAAACCACAATTCCAATTCTGGCTTTTATGCTAAGCAATTAGGAAAACATGGATCCAATTCCAAAGTTGGAAAAGCCCAGAATAGGCTTGGTAAAGCAAACAGAATGATTGGTCCCAGGCATACCAACTCAGAGAGGGAAGGAACTCAGGCAGCATTGAAGAAGACACTTGGGGGAACCCACCACAGTGAAGAGAGATGAATGCCCTTGAGGTCATGGGAAAGCAAAAACCTGTCCCAGAACAGTAAACAGAGCAGAGGGACTCAGGAAAACCCCAAATATTACAAAAAGGAATAAATGACAGGAACTAATGCATGAGTTCCAATAATAACTCTGAGTTTAATGGTCTCAATTCTCCCATCAAAACAACGGACCAGCAGGCTGGTTTTAAAAATAGGTGCCTTTATTTGTTGCCCACAGGAAACATTCTCCATTTTAGCGGCAAACACAACCCAAGGATAAGAGAAGACTGGGAAGATGGACTTCCAAGAAAATTCAGCCCCCAGAAGGTAGCAGATACCGTGCTACTACCATCTCATAAAATAGATTTCAAGTAAAAACGAGACAAATGAAAAGAGTCAGTCACTGCATATTGGTGATGGGGACAACCTATCAAGAGGTTTTAGATCCAAAGCATGCATAAATGGAACAGTGATGCAACCGGTTTCACCCAAAAAACTCTGCTTGATGTAAAAGCACAGACTGGCATCACCCACGAACAGTGGATCACATTAAGACCTCACTCCCCGATACTAAAAGCATCCAGACAAAAAAAAATCAACAAAGAAACATCAGGGTTAAATGACACGGATCAAATAGATTTAACAGAATGGTCCAACAGCCCCTGGAGATTCTCAAATCTCCCTTTTGAGATTTCATTCTTTTTTTAATTGTGCCCTTTGGTGAGGGTGTGTGAGCACTAAAATTGTGGTAGTCAGTGCTTGCACTGTCTTTTTTGCTTTCCTGCTTTTAGAGACATTATCACTGAGTTAACACAGTTGTAGGGTTTTGTTTCTTCACTAGTTTTGTGTTGTTTTAGTTTTAGACAAGGAGTCACTGTGTGGCTGATTTCCAACTCTTTTGCCTCAATTTTTCAATCTCTAAGGTTACCATCATGTGCTATTTTAGCAGGGTCCCAAAATGGGCCTACAGGATCAAGCTCCAAGGGTGAAGAGACACCCCGTGATCCAAGCTGTCAGAGAAGTGGCAGCCAAGGGTGAAGAACTATAGCCAGACAAGAAGATCCCCAGTGTGATGTGGGGTGAAATACCAATGCAGCCTACAAGGGCTGAAGGTCAGACTGCTTCCCTAAGAAGCGTACCTTAGCTCCTGGGAGGGAATGTGGCATGTGCTCAAGGTACAAAGATGACAAGAGAATCATAGAAGTAACCCTAAACCTAGGAAAACTGCTTTCACAGTCACATACCTATTACCCAAGGGTCGGGGGCAGAAGGCTGGACCCAGACCTGACTGGGTATTGCTCTCCTCACTATTCTCCTTTCCTCCAGGTTTGACAGCTCTTCCTTGATTGGTCCCATTTTTCACCTTATTTGCATGTAATCCCATTCATCCAATCACAATCCATGTGGTTCTATAGAACTCAACCCAGGAGTCTTAGAGAGTTAGGTTCGTAAAGATCCACATCAGAGGAAGAGGAAAAGGAAGAGTGAGTTCCAGCCCTCAGCTGAATCCTGATTTTAGCTGGGGGTCAGGATCCTGGAGGCTTGGCTTCCAGAGACTCCTAAGAAGGAAGGCTGGCTTCAGGACTCCAAGCTCCAGCTGTGGAAGAGAATTTGTTCCTGCAGCAGCTGTCTCCAGCCTCGAAGACCTACCACAGATGTAAGACCTGCCATTTCTGCCACTCCTATGGCTGACCTGCTTTCTGCAAAGCTGCTCTGGGTTGGCAACCCAAAGCCTTCTGAGATCTCTCCAGCTATAACTCTTGCCAACAGTCTCTGTTGGCACCTCAAAGGTCACTGGGAGCACAAAGCTGTGATACTTGCCACCTCTCTTGATTGGCACCCAAAGCCTGCTGACAGCACAGGGCTATGATACCCAAGGACTCTTTTGGTGGCATTCTTCTGCAGCAGAGAGTCTCAGAGTCCCTCTATTATCTGCCGCCTACATTCTTAGGAAGAGAGCAAGACAAGACCCCAAGACCGGAGGCTCAACCCTCTCAGTATCACATTGTCTTAAATCAAGCTTTCTTTTTCCTTTCTGTCCCTTCTCAGGACCTTAAAGCATCATTCCATCTTTGCTCCTGAAACCCATCCCCAAGTTTGACAGTACTCTGGTCCTTCGGTGTCCACAAGGACTGACTATGGGATCCCTTTAAATACCAAAATATTTGGAAACTTAAATCTTTTGTCTAGAGCAGTAGCTCTCAACCTTTCCAATGCTGTGACCCTTTAATACAGTTCCTCATGTTGCGGTGACCCCTAGCCATCAAATCATTTTATTGCTCCTTCATAACTGTAATTTTGCTATTTTTATGAATCATATATAAATGTCTGATATGCAATATATCTCATATTCCACCCCTTTAGGGATCATGACCCATGATTGAGATCACTGTTCTAAAACCTGGTAACATTTTCTTTTTGCAATCTATTTATTGTGTGTGTGGGGATTGCACACTGCATATGTGCAGTGGTGTGTATGTGGAGGTCAGGGAATAAAGTGTGTGAGTTAGTTCTCTACCTTGTGGGACCTGAGACTCAACTCAGGTCACAAAGCTTGGTGGTAAGTGCCTTCACTCGAAAGCCATCTGATGGTTCAAAGAAACATGACACTTACTTAGAAGCTGTGTCCATCACAGCTGGATGGCTGTGATGTAGTACTCTACTCAAGCCTTAGAGTACTAAGGATGGCCAACACAGTGTGAAGTCTGCCTAAATAATTGCCACACTGATTGTTTAGAGGATCAAACTAAGGAAAAAATCTGAACATGTTTGGTACATAAGCTTTTTCCCCACTTATTTCTAGTCTTTATTAATTGAATCTTACAGATGTTTGGAAATGTGCCCCTACTAATGAGCACCCTCAGGGTTCTCTTTTATCTCAGGTGTCTCTACAGCATCACACATGTGGCCTAGTGAGACTGGTTTTTGTTTTTCATCAGCCTCCTGGTCCTCCTCTGTGGAAAGCTTTTTCCCTTACTTCTTCAATATGATGATTCATTGCTCTTAGACTCTACAAAAAAAACAGTAATTATCTCTTCAAATATTGCCTTTATCTCACTTTTTTGTTATCTCTCTGCTTTATTTTAACTTTGGAAATTTCCATTACTTTCTTGTATGTAAGCCAAGCATTTAAAAAGATTTTTAAAAATGTTTTATTCAACAGTTGAGGCTCCTTTTTCTTAATGAGAGTTTTCTCTTTTCAACCCACTTTTCTACAACACAGCAGAGATGAAAGTGACTTTGGATTCAGATTCCTTGACTATGGAAACCTTCCTCCATATGTCAATAAAACTCATTATTTTGTAGGCTACCTCTAAAAGTGTAGAGTAATAGTGGGAAAAATGGTTCAGTGGGAAAGTTCTTGGCTTTAAAGTCTGAGAACCTGAGTTTAGATCCCACAACCCAGACATGAGATCGAGTATCTGCAATTCCCACACTTCACAGGGAAACAGGAAGTAGAGCCAAGTGGTGCTAGACTTTCTGCTTTCCAACCAGCTAACCCAGTGTACACAGCAATGAACAAGTGGTCCTATCTCAAGAGAGAAGGGGATGTCCAAACTTAAGGTTGTCATCTCCATACATACCGCATGGCATCATAGCCACACACATATACATGAGTGCAAGCATGCACGCATGCACACACAGAGAGATTTTGAAAAGTATAAAAGACTTAAAACAATCATGAACATGATTCAGAAAGAAGTGTGTTTTACGATTATGTGACAATCAGGATTTACTGAGAAAAATAAAAGTCTACTCAAGGAGTCCAAGCCTCTAAGGACTGGCATTTCAGGCAATGACTTTAAATACAGGATGGTGAAATCAGGGGAACTCCTATGGAAGGGGGAGTTCTCCATCAGATGCTGTAAATGAGCCAACGTCTCCATGAGCTGCCACCATGGCCTCAGTTGCTCATTGTGTGAAGTATGTGAGCCCTATGTGTTCATCTAGGAGCCTTATATATGGTGTATGTGGCCTTGACCATGTCTACACATGTGCATCCAGGGCTCAACAACAGCCATCTTCTTCTATCACTCTCTCTCCATATCTATCTGTCTGTCTGTCTACCAACCAATATATACTATCATATATAGAGATAGCATCTCATTTCAGCTAGAGTAGATGGCCAGTAAGCCTAAGGGATCTGCCTGCCTCTGTCCCCTTCTCTTCCCTCACCACTATGGTTACAGAAGTATGCAGCCACATCGCCTGGATTTTCACATGGGTGCAAGGGGATTTGAACTCAGGTCCTAATGCTTATGCAATACCTTACCCACTGAGCCATTTCTCCATTCCCATATATAGCATTTAATTTGTTCTCCATAACATTTCTGAGGCTTTAAGTGGGTCAGCATACTTCTCTTGTTCTAGGAATCTAACACTCAGACAAATTTAACCAACTTTCTCAAAACCAGACAATGGCAAAACACCATCATATTGTAGATGATAAAAATCTTCCCCCATAGGCTCTTTCATGTGTTTGAGCACTTGGCCCTTAGCTGGTAAACTTCTTTAGGAAAGTTCTTGAACCTTTAGGAGGTGGAGCCTTGCTGGAGGCAAGTAGGCCATACATAGAAAACAAACCTTGGGGTTCTGTGGCCATCTCCACTTCCTGTTTACTCTGCCTACTGACTGTCAGTGCAGGGTGGCCAGCTGTCCTTCTGCCCCTGCCACCATGCTTTCGCCACAGTGATGTCGCATGTCCCCTCAACTGTAATCCTCTCCTAAACCAGTTCCAGTCCGACATTTGGTTAAAGCAATAAGAAAAGTGACATACAGGTCAAAATCAAAGTTTCCTAGTGCTCAACAATTTTTTTTCCCCATGAAATCAAATATAAACTTGTGCATGCTTGAGATGGCTTATTTCTCGGTGGCTTAGACAGGGAGGCATTGCTTTCATTGACCTCGATGTGAGGTTCAGGGAGTCACTGGGCCTTGATGTTTTCATTCCTAGTTTAGCCTTTCCAACCCCTTAGCCCACAGAGGCCTTTAACACATGTGGAGAAAGCGTTGTGAGGATGGAAATCACTTTATCATAGAACACATTTTCTAATGGCTTATATATAATGTTCCCATATTTACCTCACAGTCTAGAAACCAATACCTCAATACAAAAAGAACAAAAACGACTAAATCCAATGGTCACCTTCAGTTGGACCTATAACCCCATATTAGAGATGTCAAATATCCTTCAACAAGTATTTCCCAGGCAGCTTTTCTTGCTAAGATTACACCTTCTGTGCTCACAATGACAAGTTAATGCTACCAACTCTGACACTGAATTATGAAGTATTATTTTAAAATATGTCAGTATTACTATGCATATTAATTAAAATGTTCCTACATACAAGCCTTGAACTCAATTCCCTGTGCTGATTGGAGACAAAAGACCTTTATTATATGCTATTTGACAGGCTAAGTGTTTTAATATCTCTGCCAATCATTCCTACCAAGGAATAGTCATTGTTGAGCATGAAATAGAGAAAAAAAAGAAAATCTCATGGTATGATCATCTGCTAGAGTCACGTGAGCTAGGGGGAAGAGATAATGATATCTGAGTGCAGAAGGCCCTGGCTGTCTACCTTCCCTGGTGGGACTGTTAACATCATTCTTTCTTTTGTGTTCAGACTAACACAGTTTGATAACTGACTCTTTTGAGGGAAGGGTTCAGTTCATACCTGTAGGTTTTACTGTAGGAGGTATTTAGTAAGGATGTCTGGAGTCCTTTCTGCTGCCCATGGCTGTTTAAAAATTATAGGTGTACACATGGCACTCTAAAGAATTCTAAAGAATTTCTGAGCTTAAGAAGAGACTCCCAAACAGGAGCAGAGCAGACCTTACTGACTCTTCATAGATTCTGGCCCACACTCCTGTCTCTTACAGACAGGGCTTAGTCTCAATACTGCTGCATTGGGGACTATTTCCAACACAGGATTTAAAGGGAACATTCAAACCTCAACCCCAGAGAAGGAAGGCTGTGATTTTAAAAGACTTGGGGAGATTCAGGCAGGAGGTGGCAGAGCAAGGCCTTCTGTGCAAATGTGAGATATTTAGGTCACATATTGGGAGAACTCTTGGAAAAGATGAGTTGGAAGTTGAGAGATCCAAAGGATGGATACAAAGCATGGAGAACTGAGAATCCATGCAGGCACTAGAATCCCAGAGCACTGGAATCCCTGAGCAACGTTTTTTAGACCATCCAGAGGGCTACTGGATAATGCACAGCAGGATTATTCTACTGGCTGGTAATCCAGCTGGAGGAAGGGGAGAGAGAGAGGAAGGGAGGGAGGGGAGGAGAAGGAGGGAGGAGCGGAGAGGGAAAAGGCAGGGAATGAGTTCAGTGGGGGCTGCTTGAGGGGCTGGCAACAGCTATGTTCAAGGCTGGACCTCCGCAGCAGCCATTGGAGTGGCTGCCTGTGGGGTTTTTAAGCAATAAGAGTGAAAAGATGGCTGGTCTGTACTGACTGCTTCATCGGGAAGAGGGCTGGGCGGCCATTCAAGTCTGGCTGGGGAGTCTGCCCCGCCCACACACCGGGCTGCCGGCTCTCAGGCATTCACTTGTTTCCAGCTTATGGGACTTTTGCTACCTACTTAGCTTTTTATTTTTGACGCTTGGTATTTCAGAGAGGTCCAATTTCTTCTGTCTCAAGTGTCTGCCTCCTGGTAGACACCAGCGAAGTCATTCTTCCTTTTGGGGGATTATACGCGGTTGCCATGGAAGTGAGCTGGGTTGATTCACACAGGAGGGTGACCCACTAGCAAACCCTCAAGCACACTGGATGATTTCAATTACTTAAATTCCTGCAGCTTCTCAGAAGATATCTACATGTTTTTGATGACTTTTAAAAACCATTGGCTTTGATTTAAAAATTGAGGTGCATTTTTAAAAATCTGTGATCTGTCTAAGAGCAGCCTGTTGAAAAATAATCAAGAATCAACTGAACTTTCAAAGCAGGCTGCTCCAGCCCAAATTGGAATGTCTCTGAATTGGGATTAAAAGAAACAAAATAGGCAAGCTGCTGATTTCTGATTTCTGCTCTCCAGAGAGGAAGGAAACAGGCCCAGTGAATGTCTGAGTCTAAGTACAAAAAGCAGGCAATGGACAGTAATCCTGAGGCAGGTCACTGTTAGATCTCCTTCACTTTGCAAGTATGGTGTGGTTCTTGTTATGCAAGCAACTGCCTCTAGAGCCAAATTTAGCTTCTGGTGTCAGTAAATTCTAAGTCTGCCTTCTCAAGGTCTCTCAGGTGAATATTGGAGAACTCTCCAACCCACCTTAGGCCACAAAGTGAGCAAAGTCAAAGGAAAAATGGTGAGAAATGTTTCTAAGCAACCCATACCCATGCTCCTGTGATCAGGCGGGACGGCCATCCAGAGAACTGTCAGGGCATAGTTAATTGCTGTACTTCTCTGACCAGGCATCTCCTGAGCCCTTTCAGCTTCAGGCTCTTTCCTCACAGTGTGGCCACAAGAGTATTCATCCACAGCCTTCACCAATGCCCATTTTCTCTGGAGTCATAAAAGAAGGTAGTTTTTTAGCACTATTAATGCTCACAGTTTAAGTCATATTTTCTTTTTCCAGTGTAAACACAATTGCTATGCTTTGAATAGGCATCCTTCTTGCCAAAATTCCTGCTGAAACTTGCTTGCCATCCTAGCAATGTTGGGGCCTTTGAGAAGGATTCATGTATCTTTCAAGTGACTGGATTAGCTCTTGCCAGAGTGGATTAGTTTTTTGCTTGCTTGATTTTGGTTTATGAGTCCACTGTTACAAAGTATCTGGTCCCCTGCCTCTTCTCTCCATTTTGGTTGCCAATTTCTCATGCGAATCTATCACTGATGTCATGTACATATTATCTTCATCTGGAATAGCCACCTAATCTTGAACTTTCCCGTCTCCACTACTGTGAGCTGAATAATGCCCCCCTTCTTTTATACATTTTTTTAGTCTTCAGTATTCTGTTATAAAAGGGACATGGACCAAGACACTAATCTTGAGTAACAAATGGCCAGAAAAACATTTTGATGATACAACAGATTGGGATAAGAGGTGATGTGAAATGGTTGCCTCTGAATTTATGACTCAAAGATATTTTTATAGCATCTTTAATAGATAGCACATTAAAAATGTATGGGAACAGGGTGACTGAAGAGATGGCTCTGTGGGAAAGTGCTCAACTGTGAGCACCTATGCTTGACTCTTCAGAATACACATGCAAGCTTGGCATGATAGAGCATACCTGTAATCTGAGCATCTCTGGGAGAGAATATACATGCAAGCTTGGCATGGTAGAGCATATCTGTAATCTGAGCATCTCTGGGAGAGAACATACATGCAAGCTTAGCATGGTAGAGTAACATTTGCAATCCTGCATCTTCAAGAAATGGAAGGTAGGGACAGGAGAACTCGTCTTCAGAACCAACCAGCTTGGGACATACAGAACTAAACAGTAAGACCCTGTCTTGAGCATGGTAGACACTGAGCACTGACACCAAAGGTGGTTCCCTGACCTTCACATGCACATCACGGCACACATGTCCACAGGAATCCACAGGAACTCACACACTGGCACACATAGACACATAGACATACACAAAATCACCAGTAACTCTAGTGGAAATGGGAAAAGGCTACAGGGGATTTGTAGTATTTCTTGTGTTTATAAGCCAATCTGTAACTATCTAAAAGTAATTTAATTAAGAACAAATCAAGGAATAAAAGAAAAATATGCATATAGTCGGTGTTGCATGTTTGCACGTAAAGATTGTGTAGGGTAGGGAAACAACTCTCTGTCTAGTGACTGATGTGCCCTGAGGAAAAGATGTATTAAGTATAAAAGTTTCAAAGAAAACATGTTTACAGTTCAGGGTCATGAGCTAGATCTAGCTTGTCACAGCTATGTTTCAGCTTCCTCTTCTGTTCCCCTGCTGAAGTTCAGCATGGAGAGTTGGGGGCGTTTTAGTTCTGAGTCTATCCTGCATTTATGTCTCCAGGAAGCAACACAGGGGGTGATGAATCATCACTATTTGGTAGCAGCTAGCACTGTGAGGTCACCAGCAGAATATAAGCAAATGTTCACAAATGGCATATTCGTTTAAGAATAGAATCAAAATTGCTATTTTAAGAATGTTATAGAAATTGAATTTTAATCTCTTGTTCTTTTCTCTGGAAAACAAGATTTAATACAAGACAAAAAAAATGTAGCATCTCTTCCCAGAATTCCCACTACAAAGAGAAATGTGGAATCTGAGATTTGGGGAGAGCTTCTGAGTTTCCTAGCTAGTCAGGGTAAGATTTCTCCATCACAACTCATCATATATGTTGACACTACCTTCTAAATAACCTAACTTTAAAAAAAACTATAATTATTAACACTCATGGACATTGACAGTTCCAAGTTCAACACCTGTTATCAATTTCTTTTGACTACAGGATAACTGACAACCAACCACCACAATTAACAAAACACGTTTATTGCATGAATTCTACTTGATCAGAGCCAGATAATGGGGAAATCTCAAAGATGAGAGAGACAGAGGAACAAGCCACAGCCACTTCCCTAGCCATTCCTTGGGAATCCTCAGACTGAATGCCTCTGAGTCCTAAGGGGCAGAGAGGCCCAGGCAAAGGGCTGAACTCCTCCGCTTTCTCTGCCCAGGTATCTCACTTCTGGTTCAATTTTTCTGGTGCTAGGATTAAGGGTGTGCGCCCCCACCACCAGGCTCTGTTTGGCTTTGAACTCACAGAGATCCAGAGGGCTCTCTGCATCCCAAGAGTTAGGATTAAAGGTGTGGGGTCACCACTCCCTGAGGTTCCTAACTAACTCTGTGAGTGGCTCTGTCCTCTGATTTTCAGGCAAACTTTATTAGATATATATCACCATAAAGTTCTTAGCATTGAAGGTCTTTAGCATTTACTACATATATTTCTCTACCCCCAATCCCAACTTCGAGCATTCCACATGCGAGGTAAATGATCTACCAATGAGCTACATCACCCCCTCTTTATTTGAACACTCTGTTCTTGCCAAACTGGCTGGAATAAGTCAAATAGCACTTGGTGTATTCCTTGGAGTCTCAGGATACTATTAAGCCAATCTGATCAGTGCCCTGGTGAAGAAGGAGATGCAGAGGCATATGCACTCAGAGAAGGTGATAAGAAGACACCACCGGCTGCTTCCTCACTAGTGGCACACCATGAAAAGTTTCTGTTAGGGCTTCTGAGAGGCTGGCAATAGTTCACTTTAGTGAGCCAGGGATGGCAGGGGAAGCTGAAGGAAGAAGGGAAAGCAGAAGCTTCTGGAAAAATTTAAACGAGGAACAGACATTATCATATCAGAATATCATATTCTTTAAGAATCAATTTTCTCCTTCCCAGGACAGTTTCCTTTTCTTCCATCTCCACTTTCTCACCTATACCAGAGGATCACTGTCAAATTATCTTCTTCTCATAGGCAGTATATGAGCTTTTAAAAAGACAGTACTTCACCACAGTTCACTAACCACAAGCTTCAGCAACATGGCTACTCTTGTATAGCTGAATAAACAGAATCCTTTCTTGTCTGCAGTATTTGAAGAAGATTTGCAAACTGGAGAGAGAATATGCATTACTGTTACCATCATAAACAGTAACTGACTGGATAGTTCCCAAAGAAGGATAAGCCCTGTTTCAAGAAATCCTAGAGGGTGTTGTTACTTTATGTCAAAGGACTTGGCTGATTGTTAAGAGTTGAATATTATTTGAATGTTTCTCAAGACTTCCTATGTTGGAAAGCTGGTCCCTTATGCCTTATGGTTTGCGGACAGTGGAGAGACTTGTCAGGTGGGGTGGGGAGGGGACGCTATATGGTAAAGGTTCTTTTATCATGGAGGTTCTATTCTTGGGCAGAATTAAGATCTCTCTATAGCAAACAACTGCTGATTTTCTCTGTGGCTTTTTGGTAGATGATGCAATTTACTTCTGCACACATGCCCACCCATCATTTTCCATAGAGACTTCACCCAGAGTATCTGCTATGCTGTTTTGACTTCCAGCCCCCAATACTGTGCACTAAAGGAATCTCTTCTTAAAAGGCATCTCACCTCGGGTGTTTTTCAGCCCCTCCTTAGGTTAAAAACAAATGTCTTGCCTGTCATTCTATTTATGATCTAGGAGGGCAGAGTTGTTAGACACAATGTCTATATTATAAATTTATTAATATTAACAACTTTATTTCATGTTTCTCATGCTATTCACAAAGATAAAAAACAGTGCTAGGCACACAAATGTGAGTTTTTAAAGATGACTCTCTTGAGTTTTGCTTTTGTGTTTTGAACTTCATATTGAACAGTACATGAGGTTCCATTTCTAGAAGATGATCAGTTATATTCAATATTCTCATTCTGAGACCAACTTTTACTGGAATGTTGAAAGTCTGAGGCCTTCTTAAATAGTATATTCATTTAGTGGATATTTGTGTTATCCCTGAGAAATGGCTTGAAGATTTACTCAGATTCATGGGGAATGTCTCTAAAAGTTTGAAAACATAGAGACATCAAGAAATGTCTAGGCCGTGGGTGACCTGTGCCCAAAGAGATGGACAAGGGATGAGGGATCAGGAAAAGAGAGAGAAAAGTTTATATAGCCTGGAAACAGAGGGCAGCATCTGTGGCTGACACGCCCATGATGGATCGCCTTTACTCTTCAGGACTCAGTAACTGGGATTTAGTAGCCCAAACATCTCCCTTTGAGCTTATGGGTGGGAGAAAAAAATATGAGACAAAGGCTTCTCTCTATATCCAGCTGTATATGTTGACCAACTATATATGTCAACATCTAAACCAGTGTTTTGTGTTAGCATTCACGGCTATTCTCTCCTCTCTCTCTCTCTCTCTCTCTCTCTCTCTCTCTCTCTCTCTCTGTGTGTGTGTGTGTGTGTGTGTATGTGTGTGTCACCCTGTCTCTGTCTGTCTCTCTGAGTGTGTGTGTGTATGTGTGTAGCAGTACTAGTAGTAGTAGTAGTAGTAGTAGTAGTAGTAGGCTAAATCAGGATTCAAAAATCTCTGAATGCCAAAACCCTTGTCAAATGTTGCTCACAGCATCATGTTACTTAACTTCTCTTGCTATGACAAAATGCAGAGATAAACATTTGTAAAGGATAAAGGATTGGTTTGGACTCATATTTATAGTCCATGGCGATGAGGCAGAACATCATGGTAGAAAGTTGGGGGCTGGACAAAGCTGCCTTTCTCCTAGCAGCCAGGAAGCAGGAAAACCAAAAACAGTACCCTGTGACAAAGGCGTTCTTCAAAAGCACACACCACTGGCCACTTCCTCCAAATTAGCCTGTGTCCTAGGAGTCTGCTCAACCATGAACTCAGCAATCTCTTGATCCAGTCACCCCTCAGCAGCACCATGACTGAGGGCCTGTTCATCTACCCAACAACATGTGTCCTCCAGAGACATATTCTAACCTCAATAGCATAATACACACAACAGAGCTTGGTAATTATTTTCAAATCAACAAATGATAGCATATCCAGTAACTAAGAAGCCATATTTGAGCCAGAGAAAGGGCATTCTCTTAATGGAGGCTGTTTTTAAGCTCCATTCATACCTACTGAGCCTTATGGGTCTCAGACTGTGGTTGTGGATAAAGAGTAGTCTGATGGGTCCTGGCTGGGATTCACATATTTTACATGATAATGACTTCCATTTATGCAGTCTTTGGCTGTTTGGAAAGTGCTTGGGCACATTCTAGATAATTATGCATAGTTTTTAAATGCAGTAGAGCTTAGGAGGAACTCCGATATATTCTACTCCCCTTTCCAACATGAACAATTCAGGTTGATTTTCAGAGAAAAGCTTTAGTTTCCCTCCAATGCAGGATAGATAGGGTCCTTTTTTCTCAGTTCCTAAGAGTCCTCTTCCTGCTGTTTAAATCTGTCTGCTCAGGTTCTATCTTTAGTAGGCATTTAGATAAGACCTGAGGAGTTAATGCTTTCCTGGCAAACCCTGAAGGAATGGTTTGCTGTTCTTTTCCTTCTTTTATGAAGTCCAGAGAACTGCTCAGCAATAACACAATCTACTTCACCTAAGGCAGCCAGGCTGTCACCAGCTTGGGCAGCCTGTCCATGTGGATGCAAACATCTCTCTGAGCTTACTATTTGGACTGAAAATGTAATAGGGACAGGAAAATATCTGTTGAACACAACAGTGGCAGTCAGCTCTGAAGGGTCCTAAGGAATGGCAAATTTTCAGTGAGTCAGAGGCATTGGACAGGAAGATCACACATCTAGAAATATAGTGTCAAAGGTGAGTGCCACAAAACTGGGAACACAGATGACAAGAAAATGATTGCAAAAAGAAAGCTAGCATCAAGTCAGCATGAGGGATGCTGTAAAGGAACCGTGCAGTACCACGGGGCTCTGGTGATGTCACAGTTACTATATGACAGAGAGAGAAGAGGAGCAGTACAGGGGGGAGTCACCCCCAGGAGCAGGCTGGTCCCACCCAGAAGCGCAGAGACCAAATGTCCAGGAGACTGATGTCATCTCTCTGGTTTCAGCTTCCCAGCATGCAAACATCCTCTTCAAGTTATCTTAGAAGAGCACTGGTAAAATGGGCAGTTCTGACAACTTCCCATTGCTGTACCAAATGCATGATGCTTAGGAAGATAAAAAGGTTTTTTGGGGTGCACAGTTTTAGAGGTTCCTTTTTATGACCATTTCACTAAATTGCTTTTTGGACCCATGGGAAAGCGGCATAGCATGCCAGGAAGCAGGTGGAGACTTAAAATCTCTCACTTCTACCTCATGATGAGAAGAGGGGCAGAAGCTGGGAATGCAAAATCCTTTATAAGAGCATGCTCACCAGTAACCTCAAGGCCTCCTGCTAGCACCCATCTCTTCACCCTTTGCCAACAGAAAGGCCCTAAGGACCCAGGCGTTAACACTCAGGTCTTTGGAGACATCTCTACATATGAACTATAGTACCAAATAACTCCCTCCCTCTCTCCCTCTCATTTTCTCAAATTTTCTCTGTGTACCTGTGTGTGTGTGTGTGTGTGTGTGTGTGTGTGTGTGTGTGTGTGTGTGTGTGTGTTCTGGCACACACATGCATCTGTTAGTGCATGTGCACAAAAGCCAGAAGTCAATAAAGTATTGTCTGTTTTGATTGTTCTCTACCTTTGTGGGGTTTTTTTGTTTTGTTTTGTTTTGTTTTGTTTTGTTTTGTTTTGTTTTGTTTTGTTTTGTTTTGTTTTGTTTTGTTTTGTGATGGAGTCTCTCAGAACTCAGGGACTGGCTAGATTGGCTGCTCACCAATCCTCAGAAATCTTCTCATTTCTACCTTTCCAGCCCTGAAATCACAGGCGTGTGCCAAAGCATCCAGGTTTTATTACATGGGTCTGAAGATCTGATTAAATTCTCATGTGTGGCAGACACTTTCCTGACTAAGCTATTTCTCCATCCATATGTATTTCATTTCTTTTTTTTCTATTTTTGGTGTGGAGAGGATATATGTACATGGATGCACAAACACATTCCTATAGATGTGTATATATATATATATATTCCTATGCATGTGTATATATGCATGTGGAAGCTAGAGCTTCATGTAAGGCACCTTTCTCATTTGCCCTCCACTTGTCTTACAATTACCATTGCTGTGATGAAATACCATGACCAAAAACAAGCTGAGCAGTGAAGGGTTCATTTGGTTTACACTTCCACATCACTGTTCGTCATCAAGGGAAGTCAGGATAGGAAATCAAGCACGGCAGGAACCTGGAGGCAGGAGCTGATAGGTCATGGAGAAGGGCTGCTTACTGCCTTGCTCAGCCTGCTTATCTATAGAACCCAAGACCACCAGCCTAGGAGTGCAACTGCCTACAGTAGGCTGGGCCCTCCCACACCATTCACTCACTAATCAAGAAAACGGTCCACAGGCTCGCCTACAACCCAGACTTATGGAGTCGTTTTCTCAATAGGGATGCCCTCTTCTCTGATAACTATACCTTCTCTCAAGTTGACAGAACACTAGCCAGAACACCACTTCATTTCATTAGAGATACAATGTATCACTGAACCTTGAGCTTTTGTCTTCAACTAATCTGGCTGGCAATGAGCTCTGAGAGTCCATCTGTCTTTAACTCAGGACACTAGTATTACAGGGAAGTCCACTGTGCCCAGATTCTATGTGGGAACAAAGGATGAGACTCAGGTCCTCATTCTTACCCAGCAAGGATTTTACAGTCTGTACCATCTCCTTAGCCCTTAACTGCCTTTATGTGAGAACTAGACAGAGCATGCTTGAAACGTCAAGCTAGAAGGACTGAATAGTAAGGACAAAAAAATATGTGGAGTCAGTAACAGTCTAGAGAAAAGGAAGGGACATGCAGAAACCGACACTCAGTTTGGAGCCAACACTGAAGAGAAGCAGGATGTTTGGAGATGGTTTCATTAGGAAACCCAGAGTGTGTTAGCTGATAGTGTTTTTTTGTCTGTCTGTTTGTTTTGAGATAGCTATGCAGGGTTTCTCTCCAGTTAAGTGAAGAGAAATTCGGAAACATCAATGTCTAACCCTTGGCAGGCTGCCTCCTTTTATTCTCCCATAATCCACCTTGTCCACCTCCTTTGACTCTTGCCTGGTCTCCCTAAGGGATGGAGGTGACAGCATCCATAGTACAAGGGGCAGAATCACTAATATCCCCCTCCCAGGTTGTGCAGGCACAAAAATATTTAAGCATATCCATGCTATAGTATCTGTCTTACTATTAATAATTGGCTCATGAATATAATGTACATTATTATCCAGCTCTTCACTTCCCAAATGATCAACCATCCATATGGCTGTTTACTTATCAAGGTCATCAGGATTGGGCATCACCATCACAACTCACTGGAAGATATCCAAGCATCATTGTAGAAAGTGGGTCTCAAAGAGGGAGGGAGCTGGTAGTCATTGTAGGAAAAGCAGCTGAGCTCAGGAAGCCTAGAGGGTGTGCTTGGTAAGTGTGCTTGGCTACAGATAAAACCAACTTTCATATATATATATATATATATATATATATATTATTTGATGATTTTACATCATGCACCCCATCAAACTCAGTTATCAGTCCTCTCAGTTTCATATCCACTCTTATAATCTCCCCATTTACAAAAACGCCCATTCATGCTGCTCATTTACTTACTGGAGCATAATTAAACTCCCTGTGGCCAGACCCTTAAAGAAAACAAATCTTTCCTTACCCACACCCTTTCTAGAGGATGGTGCAGAAGTGAAGCACTGTGCCATCTAGCTAGGTTCTAGTCTTGAGCTCCTGTGTACAATGACATCCTTTTAATTATTTTTCAAGTCCACTAATGAGTGAGTACATCCCCTGCTTATCTTTCTGAGATTGTGATACCTCGCTCAGGAGGATATTCTCCAAATCCATCCATTTGCCTGCAAATTTTAGGATATCATTGTTTCTTACTGCTGAGTAGTACTCCATTGTGTAGATGTACCACAGTTTGTTAGTCCATTCTTCAGTTGAGGGGCATCTAGGAAAACAACTTTTAAGATGTCCTTC
Organism: Sigmodon hispidus; assembly: GCA_004025045.1. Taxonomy (NCBI): domain Eukaryota; kingdom Metazoa; phylum Chordata; class Mammalia; order Rodentia; family Cricetidae; genus Sigmodon; species Sigmodon hispidus. The sequence goes on from PVIH01000925.1 coordinate 20,372, forward strand.
TTAAACTGGGCGGTAGCAGCCAGCCCCAGAGCATGCATGTTTCCTGTTCCCTCACTTTCTCCAAGGTTTGGATTATTGGCCTAAGATGGGGAGTCTGGATTTTTTTTTCCTAAATAAAAATTCTCACTTTGCCATATTAATTATTTCTTTTGTTTTCTGGTGAAATGTTAGGCTGAATCAAAGCACATATTCTGTTATGTTAAAGGCAACAGTGGATTAGCATCAGATTACAAGATTATCACCCCAGATGAGCCAGGGATGAAGAATTTGCTGGCCCCAGGCATGTGACATGGACTTGCAGCTATTTTTTTTCCATTTGTAAAATTCAAAGTTGTGGTACTTACCTAAAGAAGAGTGTATGAATTAAATCAGCTCTTATCTGAGGAACATATTTCACCCTTGTGACATTAAAAAAAAAAAAAACTGGGGAGGGGTGGGAATGGCTCGGTTGATAAAGAGTTTGCTATACAAGCATAAGAATCTAAGCTTGGCTACTAGGCACCCACCTAACAGCTGGACAATGTGGCTGTAACCTCAGCAAGGGTGGGGGGAATGTGTCACTGGGAGCTCATTGTCCAGTCAACTCCAGATTCCATGAGAGACTTTGTCTTAAAAAGGAAGGTGGAAAGAAATGGCAGAGACACTCAGAATCAATCTCTGGCCACCACAAACATTTATATATGAACACATACACCCCATTCAACCACCCACTGACATTGGGAATATTTGCTAAGAAGGCATTAATAGTAATAAAAACGAGGGAGACATTGGAAGGAGACATTATTTAACACATAGATTTGAATTTTGAGGAAACCAGAGCACAGAACTCAGCCAATGATTAGTATCTCTATCAGAAAAATATTGAAATGGTGTTTTCTGAGTGTGGGGTCCATGGGATAGTATTATCAGGCAGCAAAGCCTTTCCACATTGATTGTCGTGAATTTTGAGACAATGGGAACTTTGAAGGGCAGAAGAAAGTCTCTGAGTAAATTTGGGAGTTTTAACCTCATGCAAATGCTCCTGATTTGTGCATATCCTGCTTCCTGGAACCTGAGACCTTGCTATTTAAACTGCCCAGTAATGTGGAAATATATGTGTAAGTGTGGAGAAGCTGAGCTAGGATCGCCCAGGGACTGCGGCAATACTCACAGCCCCAGTGACTCAGGCTCATAGTACAGTGGAAACCTGGACACCTTGCTCAGCCCTGCTTGTCTGGGTCACAGTCACTCTTCAGACTTCAGTGACCTGAACAACTTAGAGCAGGTTCTGCTTTCTGTTGGACTCCTCAAAACAAGAGTCAAAGAAAAATACAGCCAGGCTAAACCACTCTGAAACATCTAAATGCTAATCCTTTTTTATGACGTACAGCCCTGGAAGAATCTTTGTGACTGGCCAGTGCCTTGCCCTTTAGAGGAATATATTAGTTGGACATGGGGATAGATTTTTGTTTAAACCATTCCTGGAAATGAATTTCATTATTAGTCATGAGCAAAAGTCACTTCTTTTTCAGAACTGCCAAAGGTCGCCTCTCCTGGTAGTGTAACTTTTAAATGATTTTCCTAACCAACATGACAACTCTTTAGCTCTTTTTCATCTTTGCATTCAGTAGACTCCCTCTGTTGCAATACCAAATTTTTCATTTATATCCTTAGTATGCTTTTTTAAAAACGATTTGCTTATTTATTTTGAGTATATGAGTGTTCTCCTGCATGTATATAAGTACACCAATGTGTGCCTGGTGTCTATGGAGGTCAGAAGATGCATCAAATCCCTTGGAATTGTAGTTATAGATGGTTCTCAGTCACCATGTGGGTTCTGAAAACTAGACTACAGGCCTCTGGAAAATTAGTAAGTACCTTTAACCATCTATCTCTTTAGCAATGCTCAGGCTACTTTTTAAATAGTAACAGGACAGAGAGACAGGAGTGAGCTGGAGGGCAGTGAAGAACAGCTTGAAATCATTGGCACGAAGCTACTGTGTTTGTCTTCACTAATTTCTCTACTCACCATTGCATGATTAACCCATGCTGGAAAATAATCATCCAGGCCCTTGGGGTAAACGAGACTTCGGTCATAGTAAAAGAGACTCCAGAATACCAAAAATACAAACTGCAAAGGAAACACAAGAGTACTATTACTGGATTTGTTTTTCATCAGCAGTTTCTATGCTAACCAAGGAAACAGCAACATAAAAATTGATGGCAGTTTGAAGGGTATCATATACACATGTTAGGGACATAAAAGGAAAGGAGAAATGCTTATTGTATAGTAGCTGTGTCCTGGCTCTCTGGGGATTCTTCAGTGAGGGCTAGAAAGCACATTGGCCATCAGATAGCATGTAGAGAAGACACAGAAAAAAGGATGCATAGGCCACAAGGCCTTCATTGTCATCGATGTTCTCTCTCATCTAAGCTTATGCCAATCGTACTGAGAGTGAGCCTATGGAATGGCTTGGCCTATGTTCCTTGCCTCCTCCTCCTTTAAGTAGCCACGGCAGAGGACAACGAGAAGGCTTGGGGTAGGTCTAAGCACTAGATCATTCATAAGTTAGTAAAGTGAAAGTTGGATGTCTCCATTGCTTAGGACTTTGGATTTATCTGTGTCTATTGTACCCCTTAAATGCCCTATCACGGTATCTGTCCTCTGTGTGATAGCCTGTGCTAACATGATGGGGTAGGCTATTAATTCTTCCATCACACCATCTGCAGAACATGCATAGGCTCACTTTGCAAAAAGATATGAGCAGATACCATTTTTTTTTTTAAGATCTTGAATTTTAGAAGATTTTAGAAGATTGGAGGTGGAAGAATTCCACAAAGGCCCCTGGAATGCTCGGTGTGTGCTTCACCAGACAACTCACTGGATGTGGAAAGTTTCATTCTGCACTTAGTTTTAAAGTTTCCATGCCACAGAAAGCAAAAATGTGTTTGGGGAATAAGGCAGTGATTTCTACTTCCAGGCCATGCTGCACAGCCAGCAGGTATGATCTTAGCATGTTTCTGTCTTGGCTAATGAGTGGAAACACAACCAGTGTAATAGCAATGTGGGTAGCAAACAAGCTCACTTCTGCTTATACATGGTTTTCATTCCCTGGCTTCTGTCCATTAGACACAGAAAATGTAGCACCTACCCTATGTTCAGCATTGGGCTGCCATTATCGCCGAAGGTGTCTTTTCCATGGGCCAACTTTGAAGGCCTTCTGTCTTTCATTTTTTTGTTTTACAAATTTTTTATTTGCTAGCTTTCTGAATATATAGACAGAAGATCATCTTCCCCACCTAGAACTCTCCTTCCTACCAGCATGATGGAAGCAAGTCTCTTCTACTAATAATGGTCATCCCTAAGCATGCACAAGGGTACTTCAATCCACAGATGCTCAAGTCCTGTATATGTAATGGAATCACATTTACCTAAGACCCATATATACACTCTTGTGTGTGTTAAATCACCTAGAGACTGCTAACAATATCCAGCACAATGTAAATATTACATGGTTGTATTTTTAGTTTGATTTTTATTCATTTGTCAAATATTTTTGATCCTTAGTTGAATTTGTGGGTGAACATACAGACTGTTTTTTTCTTAAACTGTATTTTGACTAAACTTTCCCATCAGGCAGCAACAAGGACCAAAACCTTCATAAAGGTAGAAAGTTAATGATAAACTCATCCATGATGCTCCCTACTTTCTGAAGAAAGTCAATGTACTTAGTCGCCAGACAGGACATTTATGGAAATAGAGGTACAATGGTTATAATAACTACTTCCCAGACAGCCTTGCTGTTCCAGGAGAAATGTTCATCCATTGTTCATGCCTATGGTGTTAGATACACATGTGGGCACTTACTGCAGACATCGGAAAAGCCAATGTTGTAAAAAGTAGATCTCTGAAGGATGTGATGAACTTGATGTTTTTCCTTCCTATGATTCTTTTCAGCACATCATCCAGGCAGGCGACCCCAAAGAAAATGGCCTGCAAGAGCTAAATTCATTACAACAAATGAGCATTTGCATTGGTTTTAATTAATATATTCTTCACTGATGTAAAATGAGCAACCCTCTGGGAGCTATGTTGACTTGAGAAGGAGGGAATGTCATGTTGTTTGGGTGGAGAGCCAATTCAAGAACTGGGATTCCAGCTCACTGGGCCTTGACCTTATACAATAAAACTGATCGAGGAAATTCATTTACGAGATAATAATGTGTACAGTATTTAGTTTAATGGCCTTTAGCTTAAATGGAAACAAAATAGAGTTTAAAGGGAAAATGTAATGAGTTGTATAGCATGGCCATGCAGAGGTAAGAACCAAGTACACTGCTCAGGGTGAAGGGCCAAGTGTACCTGTGACATGGTCAAGAGTCTTTTCCCAGGAAAGAAAATTATGGTAAAGGTCTAGGGGGCTAGTGATACAACTCAGTCACTGGAATGGCTGCCTCACCATATGAGGACCTGAGTTCAGATCTCTAGCATTCATGTAAAAGCAGGGACAGTGAGTGGAGCATGTGTCTGTAACCCCAGGACTGTGGGACTGTGTGGTGAGGGCAGAGACATCTCTGTCTCTCAGTCTCTCATTCTCTCTCTCTCTCTCTCTCTCTCTCTCTCTCACACACACACACACACACACACACACACACACACACTTCTCACTAAGAAAGTCATAATAAGGGTTATGAGCACCATGATGGAGCCCTGTGCTATTCGAAGAAAATGCAGATAGTGTAAAGCCAGTGCAACCCCTACCTAAAGGGCCTGCCTGAAGGCCCGAGAAAGGCAATCTAACAATTAGAGGGATTCAAATCATGGGGTATAGGAAACCAGGCCCAGAGTTCTGGCAGCTGCCAAGTTCTATGAGGTCCATGAGGCAAGGCAAGAAAGAAAGAGTCTCTTTCCCTCAAGTTAGGTAGAAGGCCCCTAATTCAAAATGACTGGCACTACAAGTATTTTGGATTGATAATTTCTTTGTCCAGATTGTAGAATATTGACACAATGGGATAAAATTCAAGTGTACAAACAAAATTCATTTAAATTTTATGTTCACTTTTTAAAAACAGATTGAAGGTAACCTTATACTATATTTTAAAAATTATTTTGCGCATAAAATCAATTTATATGAGATGAATTTTTCCATGTGTGGTGTCATACTCGTGACCAAGAAGTTTGGATTTTAGAGCCTTTCAAGTATTAGGTCTTTGGATTTGGGATGCTAAGTCCTTAGTATGGGCTGAAAGGCCTGTGAGGTCTTGGTATTTTGTACAATGTTACAGTCACTAATTTAAGAGCTGGTGGGTGCTGACCATGCAGAGATTAGGTTGAATTTGAAGTATATTTGCCTTAGAAGTCATATCAGGCTGTGGAGGCTCTGCATTGGCAAGTGAGGGGCACTTGAATTCTGGCCCAGAGTAAGAAAGTTATAGAGCCCAGGGGAGCTGAGTTAATAGTTGACTCAAGTTGGCTGCTGGGGAACCAGTGTCTGAAGTCTAGACTTGTACAAAGGTCTAAAGTTGGCTTCAGGACACTCCCTGTGCTGAGGCAGGAGTCATGGAAGAAGCAGATGCAGGTTTATCCATAACTGAGTACTCAAACCAGCAGCAAGTGTACTCCCTGGAGCTTCTCAGAAAGCCAGGCTCCTCTCTACTGCCTGAAAAGGAGGTCCCAGCAGTGATTTTTAAGGAAGCATCTTGGGGCCCTTATGTGAGCAGAACCTCTGGATTAGACATCCATCGCTTGTGGGTCTTATTGAGGACTCAGTTCCAACAGCGGACATTTAGTAGCGGCTTGTTCCATGCCAGACTGGAGACACACTTTTAATTCTCAAACATCCTCGTGATGTGCTAGAATTAAACTTGAAGGCCCATCTTAAAGATGAGGAAAACTAACTGGCTATACTGACACACCTTTAATCCCAGCACTCATGAAGCAGAGGCAGGTGGATCTGTGAGTTCGTGGCCAGCCTGGTCTACAGTGTGAGTTCCAGGACAGTCAGTGTGACACAGAGAAATTCTGTCTTAGGAGGAAAATGGGATAAATAGAGATTAACAAACTTGTTCTAAGCTCCATGGCTTCAGAGTCTGGTTCCTTAGCCAGACTTAAAAGACATCAGATTTCTTGAGCAGTCCACACAGAATTCTCTGAGAGCTTAAAGGAGAAAAACTCTGAGTGAGATAATAAGGTACAACTTTAAAAAGCATCAATGTCTGGTTTCTACCCCAGAGATTCACTTTTAATAGACCTGGGAGTGAAGCCTAGGCATGGGGATATTAATAAATCTTCTCAAGGCTGCCTGATTTTCTCTTCTGGTGTGTGTTGGTGGGGTCGAGGGAGGTTTAGCTGTGTATCCACCTTGGACGGTGTCCCCAGGGGCCAGGAGTCATCTTCCACTCTGGTTTTGAGGCAGTCTTTCACTGGGATCTGGGGCTCTCTGCTTCAGCTAGGCTGGTCAGCAAGCAATCCCCAGAGATCTGCCTGTCTTCACCTCCTCTGTGCTGGGATTACAAATTCATGCCGCCAGGTCTGGCCTCTTATGTGTTAGGAATGACAGCTCAGTCCTAAAGTTTGTGTCCAGGCGCTTGACTAGTTGAGCCTTCTCGATAGCTGTGTTCCTAGGTCATCTCTATCTCAGTAATCTAGACTGAGGCCCACCTGTCTATTAAAGCACCTTCTGGAAATGCAGACCAGGTAGTCTCAGAGAGCGGAGAGTGAGAAAAGAAGACCTAGTAGCCAGGCCTTGGAGGTGGAATAGAATTTCTAAGGAAGCCATGAGAAGGGGGGAAATCCAGGAAAGTTTCCTCTTGTGTGGCACAGGACAATGGTAATCCAAGGTAGCCGAGGCAGATTCAGGGGCAGAAAACACAGACTGGGTGAGAGTCACAAGGTGCCTAGGGGAGCAGGTGACTTGGGAAACAGCCACAGTCCCTACTGCCTTTGGAACTCAGCCCAGGAGCTGTAGAATTCTGAGTGTGCACACAGTCATTTGCACATGGATGTCAGAAGTTGCCTCTTCTTCCTCCTTCCTCCACCCACATAGCTCTCAAACCTGGTTTCACTTCCAGATACTGGCAAGCAGCAGGCTCTCCTGCCTTAGTTTGTAGAAGCAACCATGGGGCCTGTGTTCTGTTGATCAACACCACAATTCATCACACACAGATCATCCTCTGGATCTGGCCTCTCTGGGAGAAAGGCTGTCTCCACCCAGAGAGTGAGGTTTGTACTACCCCATGTCTTTTGGCTAGAACTTCTTGGAGTCATTGGAATTCAAGCCAATCCTTTCCCTTGTCCATCTCAGCCATAGATGTGGAAACCAGATTAAGGAAGAAAGTACATTACTCAGCTCCTCCACAGTTTCTCTCCATCAATATGAATTAGCTCCCCACTGTAAATGTGCCAATCACCCCTCTCCCTCCAACTCCAGCTCACATGTCGTCTTGCAAGGCATATGACATCTCCAGATGCCACCTCAGAGTGAGGCAGCTTTGTTACCATTGATCTGAGTGCTGACATGCCACTTCAGTATCAACAATATTTGGGTAGTAGTGGGCCCCACATGGGTGTTAGAGAGGTAGGCACTAACTAGGGTATGGCCAAAGCAAAGATACAGGCTATAGCTGGAGTTTAAAGAGGCCACTGAGCAGAGCTGGAGGATGAACAGTGTGAGAAGCCAGGGGTTCTAGGAAGTCTTGAGGGGTGTAAAAGACACACTTGGATCAACTCAGGTCATCTGGATGGGAAGTGATATGCCTACAAATAAGACAATGTTTATAAACACACACACACACACACACACACAATGTGATGGCATCCTCTCAAAAGATAAAAAGAAAAAGTCATCAGGAGAAAATGCTAGCAGTTATAGACTTCTTTGTATCCCCTCCAGAAATGTATATGCTAATGTTTGAACACTAGGGAATTCTCAGAATGTAACTGTATGTGGAAATTGGGTCTTTAAATAATTAGGTTATAGTGAGAACACACAGGTAGGCCCACTTAATCTAACTAGTGTCCTCTAGGACACAGACATACACGGGGAGGACCATGAGAAGATACAGGGAACAGACAGGCCATCTGCAAGCCAGGGAAGAGTCAGGAGGAAGCAGTCCTGCTGGCATCTTGATCTCAGACTTGCAGTTTCCACAACAGTGACACAAGAGCCTTCCATGGTCCATTGGGACAGCCTTGCCAACTTACATGGTAGCTTTACAAACATAGCAAAAATTGGGACACTTTTAAGAAACTTACAGCACAATGACTGTTACTTCCACCTGTCAAATGGCATGTCACATCAGTACCAACAAGAAATACTTGGGCAGTGGCAGGTCTCACATGGGTGCTGCCAAAGAAAAGACACAGGAAGGCCTAGGGTATAAAGAAGCCACTTAGCAGAGTTGAAGGATGAGGAGTATGAGAAGTCAAGGTTTCCAGAGAGTCCTGATGGGCACCAAGGGAACACTGGGATCATCTCGGGTCAAGCAGATAGATGGATAGTGATCTGTTCATCCACCATCCTGGGAATTTGCTCCGAGTAAAGCAGGCTTCATGGTGTCTTGTTGATCAAAGCTTTTCATAGCCGATGCTTTCTGATTCATCTTTTCTACCAGCTCTTCCCTGATTCTACTCCAGTGGAATGTTCTGGGTCTTTTCCTGAAATGCTGCTGCTCTAAATTTGTTGGCTGCCTTTTGTTTCTGTTTCTAGCTAACAAACTTATGACCAGTGACAGAGCTGAATTTACATTTTTAAAAAATAACTAATGTGATTTAAGAAACTTTAGCTGAAGGATATTTAGTTTATACATTCCATGTCTTCACAAATCCACGAGGATCTTAAAATCATGGAAAATTACCCTTTCTAAGTCATCAAGTTTATTTCCTTGCCCTAAAGCCAAAACCTTTTTAAAACAACCCCAGGAAATGAAAATTTCTTCCATTAAAAAAAATAATAATTCCAGAGAGGGAGATTCCAGAAGTCCCCTGAACAAGACATTATGACTCCTGCTGGATGAGTCAAACAACCCAGTGCCAAGCCCAAGGCTCCAGGCCTAAGTAAGCCACACAGGGACTTTCCTTGCCCTTCCTTCAACCTGATGCAACCTGCGCAGGGAAAGACTATTCCCAAACTAAAGAGAACAGGGGGCCTAACCGACAGACATTTTGTCTGGTGGTTGGTAGTGGTTTGCAATGGAGAAAAGGATCCTCATCTAAGGCCATCTGGGCCAGTGTGAAGTATACAGCCCCACTCATCATTCATGTGCATTTGAGTTAAGAAAGACTCTGGATCTTTACCATGTAATCTCAACAATACGGTGGTCTAAATAAGACCTGCATAATAATAACACCAGTTGGTATGCCATAGTAGGTGTGGGAAATTTCAAAAGGCCCCACACCTAGGTTTTTGCTGAATATTTGTTTCTACTCTGAATATGTGTCTTTGCCAAAGCATTTTCTGTTTGGTTTAATAAAGAGCTAAGTGGCCAATAGCAATGCAGGAAGAGGTTAGGCGGGACTTACAGGGACAGAGAGGAATCTGGGAAGAAAAAGGGCAGAGTCGCCAGCCATACACAGAGAAGAAATAGGAGGTACAAGATGGAGGAGAGATGTGTGGTAGAATGTAGATCGATATAAATGAGTTGATTTAAGTTATAAGAGCTAATGGGGCCAGCCTAAGCTAATGGCCAAGCTTGTATAGTTAATAAGTCTCCATGTCATTATTTGTAAGCTACACTAGGTGAAGAGTCACAAACAAACTGTCAATGGCTGCTGAGGGAGGGAACATCAGTGTTCTCTAGGGATGAGCTCCTTGATGGGTTATTCCAATTCCAGGTGATTAGTCCTAAGCAGATAGTGACATGAGCATTGACTCAGTAGAGTGTATGTGATGACTGGAAAAGTCATGAATTTGAGAGGAAGTGATGTTGGATATGGGGAAATTGGAAGAGGAGAAGGAATGGTAAAATTATGTAAATACAGTACTCATATATACAATTTTCTAAAATTAAATAAAAAATAGATCATATCAAAACAAAAAAGATGCTGAGATAAACAGGGAAGCTTTTAACGAACAAGACCAGGAGGACAAATAATGGAAAGGATACAGTTTGGAATAATGAGGATAAAAATAGATCAAGGGTTTGGTGGGATATGTTGGTGAGGAGTGTAAGGAGTCTTGGCCAAGGCTGTGTACCTGATGACAGTGACTTTCATATATCAGTAGGGTTTCCTGGGATAGAGCAACCTACGGGAGAGAAGGGGCTTCCTAGCAAGCATCTCATACCAATTAGAACTGTGCTCTGGTTATCAATTCATTCAGCCAACATCCATGGAGTACCAGTTTGGAACCCAGAATTGTATTTGAGATAATACAGGCCAGGATTGGCTCTATGTCAATTTGTCTTCACTGGGAATACGGGAAGGGAAAGAGAAAAAGAGGAAGAGGAGGAGGAAGGAACATTTTCTCTAAGTTATTTGTGGGATGAAAGCCAGGCTGAGTGGGAAACAGTCTGTGGTTCTGATATGTGTCTGTAGGGAATTTATTGAGCATGATACCCTCAGATTATTTATGACAGGGAGGGAGAAGAATTTGGGGGCAGAGCAGATTCTTAGAGGAGCCTTGCAGAGTTTCCCTAAAGTGGGCCCCACTGGCAACCCCAGGGAAGAAACTAAGCCTTGATGGAGGCAGCTTCCTTTGCTGAGGGAGCTTCTGAGGGGAGAGATCACCTGTGAACCATCAGAAGCCCACACACCATCTGGGAGCTGTGGAATGAATCTCTCAGCTCTGAGGAGGTGGGAGGATATGGCTTCCTCAGTGCTACACAGGGACAAACTGAGATGTGGAAAAGTTAGGTAATTCACTTAAAATTCCACAGTAAAAGTAGACAGCCAGTGCTCCAGCTCCAGAACCAGGCCTCTCCTCACAGATCTCCCCACTGTGTTTAAAGAACTTACCAAAATGCCTTCCTTCCTGGCCATTCAGTTTCAATTGCTTTGTTTGGGTGCTGGAGATATCCATTCACTTCAGTGTCATCAGCTCTAATTCTTCCAGTTGCCTGAAAGCTAAGTCAGCTGTTCTAAGTATCTATACAAGCAGCATCAAGCATGTGTGTTTTGGACTCTGTAAAGCTAAAGAGCTTCCCAGATTAAAATCTGAATTCAGTGGTGTAAAGCAAGGGTTTGCTTCCAGGTACCAAAGTTGGTATTGTAGTAATAGGCGGAGCTCACATAAACTAAAATTGTGTATAGCTTGGTCTCTACACTCAGCTGTTGGCTCTTCCTCGCTCTTTGCTCGAACTGGAAGCTATACCTCCCCCAAAGCCCCAGTGTCAAGGATGTCTACCCCAGCAGCTATAGTAGGGAGAAGGGTCTCAACAGATGTCCTCTTTTAGCTAACTGACAGAGAGTGTGGTGTGGGTCATGGTCCACTAAGAACTTATCGTGGAGACCCATGATTGGCTAAGTCACCATGTTTACACTGTGCATCTCTGTCGAACACAGGACAACTCCAAGCTGTCCATCTCCTTTCCATTTTTTCCCTTTTACTGTGGATACCATGTTGATGGCCTTCTCAGTTGATGGCCCTTCTGTTAGCTTCTATTTTTGTTCCTATTTAGCAAATATGAAAATGAAAGGTATAAAGTGCACAGAAATACACTCAGCCAATTAGAAATTAAAGATGTCTGAGAGGAAAGGAATACCAGACTCAGGAAGACAGATGTCACACTTGTTCCTTCACATGTAGATTCTATACGTTTCCATTTATATGTGTGGGCTGGAGCTTCTAAGGCATGTAACTGGAAAGGAGACCACAAGAGGGAGGGAAAGAAGTCATGGGAGGAAGAAAAAAGAGAAAGGGCAAGGAAGCATGTGACATGGAGGGAGAATGGGGGTCCTGGGGACAGAAGGCATGAAAACCAGGGTGACAGAGGAAGTGTGGGTGGGGAGCAACAAGAACAAAGCCTATAGGAAAGTTTAATAGCACCCATTTTAGTTTGTATGCTAACACAAAACACATTGAAGATTACAAGACTATCGACATTTTACAGAGATATTAAAATAGTTATGGTTGATTAAAATATACAAATAGAGCGGGTATACAATCCCTGCTAGGTTGATGGGCTACAGAGATGGCTCAGTGGTTAATGAGCATTTATTTCCCTTACAAAGGACTTGGGTTTGGTTCTCAGCATCAACATGATGGTTCAAATCTGTCTATGACTCCAGTTTTAGATAGTACATCCTCTTCTGGTATCTGTATGTACTACACACATATGGTACATATACAAATATGGAGGCAAAAACATATATAAAATAAAATGTAATAAAATTTACAGTTCTTACTAAGTTGGATTGGCTGCTGATTTTACCAGATTGAAATAAACAGTGAAATAAACAAGTTAGGAGACCTCTATAGCCTGATTAATTTATTCCATATAAAACATAAGTTGGCTAAAAATTAATAGCCACAAATGAGCACATGAGACCTCAAGAGGTATATATTTTGAAGCTCAAACATTATAATCATGCTACTTAAAAACTATCATGGGATGAATCCCCTAAATATTTTTAACCTGTCTTTGTCAGATGGGGAACATTCTTTGAAGTCATACTTTCAAGAGCATAGAAAGGAAATCATTACAGGTAACATCTCCTTTGCTCACATGCTGGGGCTGGAAGCAGCCAGAAAATAAAACATAGCTACACCTACAATAGACCACTCTGGGCTCTAGTACTTGACTGCCCTGCCCTGATCTCCAGGCAAACACAATGGAAGATTGTAAGCAGTTGAGGGTGATAAGGGTCTGTGAGGTAAAGCTGGTTTTGAGCTAGTAAGAATTCAGATGCTTTTTTTATATTCACATAGAGAGGAGGTTTGAGGTGGTTTGTACAAGCCTGTGAGGGAAGCAAAGTGGTGGACAGAGGCCTTTAGGCCTTTGTTGGGAATATGAGCAGAGAAATGAGGAAGGAAACATGAATAAAACTATCAAGACAGCAACCTTTCTCTACGGACATCAGCTTTCCTGGGAAGAAGGGGTCCTGAAGGATGAGTTTGGCTTCTGGTTTTGTTTTTCCAAAAGAAGCTAAGATGTTCAAAGGAATTCAAGAAAAATAAAAAAGGGCTTCCAGAGATCAATTTGGAATCTGAGTACTGGAGAAGTGGGCCCTTCAGATAAGAGAGGACAATGCAGAGCTAATGTGGTCCTCTGATGGCAAAAGAGTAAGTCTGAAATGATTGAAGCAGGAAGTTTGGGGAGAAAAAAGGTGGGCCCAACAAAAAGAAAACAAATGGGATTTGATTTGGTGGCTAATTTGACAGGAAGACAGGAAGTGAGAATAAGTTAGAATATGATTTGGGCCTGTGAGATGCTCTTTCATAAAGATACTTTCTGCTCAGCTTGAGTACTTGGGTCCTGAGGACCCAAATGGTGGAAGGGGAGGGCTGACCCTGAAAGCTGTCCTTTGACCTCTACCCATGTATTGTGTTACAGACAGCCCCAACACATATGCACATACTTGCACACAAAATAAACAAAATTGTTATAATTTTTTTGAAAATATGAAACTAGAATATGTTGATAGACAGAAAGCGAGGGGAGAAGAAGCTGAAAAGGTCAGGGAGGTGGATTACGGAAACATGTGCTGAGTCTGTTCTACTCCTTTACAGTTATGTGAGGTAGAATGACTAGAGTGGGCCAGGAGTTTGATTAGTAGATTAAACATGGACAGACACATGCTCAGTTGACCCAAGAGAAGTACAAGGCTCATTGATCAACACTTACAGTGCTCTTAAAGTGTTACAAAACCAGTTTGTGTTTTCTTTTCTGACTATTCAACTTTTTCCCTCATAAAAATGTCAAGATGGAAAAAATAGCCACCTTGACACTGTCTGGCACAAGAGAGCTGTGTCCAAAACCCAAAATATTCAGACCAATATGTCACCAAGAGATAAACATAAAGCCAGAAGGGAGTGGATGGGGTTTCTTCAATCTGAATGTAACATTTCTGCCTACTCAGCAGTCCAGTCCCTCTAGCTGACCAGACATCTGCTCTGAGGATCATGATTCTAAAAAATTAGCATATTCTGATCACAGGACTGAAGAGATAACTCATCAGCTAAGGACACCCATGCTCCTCCAGAGAACCCAGGATCAGTTCCCAGTACCCACATGGCAGCCCACAGCCATCTATAACTCTGGTTCCAGGAGATCTAATGCCCTCTTCTGGCCTTTATGGGCACCAGAAATGTATGTGGCACCTATGCGTACATGTAGGTGATGCATGTAAGACACTCATAAAATCAAATATAAATCTTGAAAACAAAAATGTTCTTTCCAGCTCCCTGAAACCAGGTACTTTTATGGAACTGTGTATTTTAGAAACAGCAACAAAGACTTAAATGTCAATCCCCATGTCTGTAGGATGCTTCAATTTTATCTTTTAGCACACACACACACACACACACACACACACACACACACACACTTTTTTCCTATAATACTTTTTACAAGTCAGTTTTCCTTTTCAGACATTGTCCAGTAGCATGTGGTCAGCCAGGTTAGGAAGACAAGATAGGATTAAACTTTAAGTTTGCTTTTAAAATAGCTGTTGAAACTGTGTATTGGTTGCTGGCTCAGATGATTTCTCCTTTCAGATGGAACTCAAGCCTATAAAAAATTGCAGTGGGAGAGGAAGGTGGCAAATGTGTTTGCTTTTCTTGGATGAATCTGTAAGTTGGTGTGTGCTGTCAAATGGCATTATTCCTCCATTGGAAGTCACACTTCCTACACAGCGTGCGACACTCCGCCTTCTTTGCACAGATTCCAGGCAGGGTTCAAAATCTCTCCTGTGTCATCTACTGTAGCCCATGCCCCTGTCCACTTGGGTCTTTGTAAGAGATCGGTTAACAATTAGACATCCCAGTAGCTATGGAGAATTTCCAAGTTGAGTTCCTCAGAACAAATTGCTAAATGGAGGAAGCCTAACACTCAACAGACATAAGGAGGAACACATACAGGGGACTTGTGTTTAGTAAAGTGATGTGCAGAAAAGCTCTCATATTACTGATAAAAACTTGGTTTCAGGCACAGACACACAGACTTACCAGGTTAAGGAGCGTCAAATACTTTGAACGTCCACCATCGTGGAATTCCTTTAACTTCTCTTCATCTCTTCCGATGTGTGGGATGTAACAATTGAGGAAAATGTACCAGTTCAAAACCAGGAAGTGATACACGCAAGTGGTTGTCTTCGTCATGGCTTCCGTGGACTGAAGCAGTATTCTTGCTCTGTGCTTTGCCGGAGTCCCGGGAGTCACAGGGGCACTCTGTTCAGGCTGCAGAGCTGGAGAAACAAAGCCCCCTGAGAAAGAGTTTTTCACTGTGGGCTGGATTTTGCTTCTCTCTTAGGTACTTTTTCCTATAGCCTTAGGAGGAAATCTTTCAGATAGCTGGACTTAGATAAGCTGTTGGTTTCAAGGGACAAACAAGAGCTGCCCTTTGAGCAGAGAACAGCCTGCTGAATGACCTGTTTGTGATAAATGCCATCTCAGTAAAAGGTCATGCCTCTGTTTTTTTTTTTTTTCATTTGGTCAGAAAGGTCAGGGGTAGTAATGGTGTCTCTTCAAAGAATGGGAGGTTCTTATAAAGTGGGAAGTAGAGACCTGGGTGTGTTTATGGCTCAAGAAAGATAAGGAAATCAGGTGTAGTCATTCTACTTGTGAAATCGCTGAGGTATTATCAAGCTTGAAGCACCTTTGATCCTCAAGGAACAGACTCAAGAGAGTCTCAGTCCCCTCCCTCCCTTCTGCCCCAAGATGAACTAAAGACGTCCAAACATTCCATCTGCATAGCATTTGTGTGCCCAGAGGGAAGAAGTATAGGAGATAGGTGTGGCCAGCATACCTGAGTGTAGACATGGCTGGGGGAAAGAAAGGGATTCTGCACTGCCCAGGGGAGTACAAGACATAATTGAACTGGAAGAGCAATGGACAGGACCCTACCTCAGTCAGTGCAGAAGGGGACTTCAGGAGACCTGCAAGTATCATGCCTTGTGACATCACCAGCTTGTTTCCCTGGGCAACTGACATGGAGGGTTGAGCAAATGCCCCTGGCACCATTAGGAAAGTCTGCAGTTGATGCTATTGATGACTTCACCAGGGTGTACAAGAACTGAGAAAAAGAACTTCAAGGAGCTATGGGAACCCAAAGAAATCCAGAACTAATCTATCCATGAAAAGTCAGCTAGACCAACCCTTAGAACTCACAGGCAGGGGAGCGTGGTCCCGAGCCAGCAAGGCAGCAGGATAAACATTTCTTAGTCTGTTGGAAGTGTTATAATGAAATATTACAAAGTTGTAGTCTTACAAAGAAGTCGATTTCTCCTATTCTTAGAGGTAAGCGTTACAAGACCAAGGCGCTGGCAAGCTCAGCATCTGCTACAGATTCATTTTCCAGTTAACACACTCATGGGAAAGGGGCAAAACAGCTCCTGTGGGCCTCTTTGGGGCCAGAATCTTATCTGGGAAGGTTCAGTCTTTATGTCCTCAGGATTTGTCTATAGCTTACAACTCTTACTTTATACCACCACTTTAAGAGTTGGGATTCCACCCAGTGAATTTAGGTAAGGCCTGACCATTTAAAACAGACCTAACCATTTAAAACAGAAAAGCATTCACTATGGAGAGAATAATCCAGGACATGGGGACAATGCTGTGCAAAATTTCATGGCCTAAGCTAAAATTGCAAATAACAATGGCATCTCCTGCTTGGCTAAATATGGTTGCAAGCGCTTAATGCATGCCAGTTCTCTGAACAATTTAAATACAATAATGATGTTAATGCTAAAATAACGTGTTGAGCGTGAGGAGGTAGAGTCCTGCACTGGTAACTAGTGGGTCTCAAAGGCACAAAGAAGCCTTTGCTCTGAATACCTGCTGGCTCCTTGTCAGTATTTTCTCCCCCCTAAGTGTGTTTTATGTATTTATCGTCTTATCAGAAAATTCAATCTCCAGCAAAAACCAAGGTTGAGTGAAGATTAAGTCAAAGATAAGAAGGAGGAGACAATAAAAACTCAAATCTCTGGTGTGTGTTCAGAGCCAGAGATGGACTTTTCTCTGCTGAACATTGGTCAAAAAGACCTCTCATGAACAGTGATGAATTTAAATGTGTTTTACTGTACTTACTATTTGTTTTGCGATTCCAATTAATCATCAACACTGAGACAAGTAGAAATGTAGTGCGTCTATATTCTGTTACATTGCAAATAATTGTTCTGCCTACTGGTTTAATAAAAAATGCTGATTGGCCAAAGGCAGACAGGAAATGTGGGCAGGACTACCAAACAAAGAAAACTCTGGAAACAGGAAGAGCAGAGCAGAGAAGCCAGAAAGATATCATGGAGACACCACGATATGACACCAGCAGACACAGAGGATAGAAGTTGAAATGCTGGTTGAAGAAAGGATACCAAGGTGCATGGCTAAACAAGATAAGAATCATGGCTTAGTTTAAGACTAAAGAGTTAGCAGGTTATATGCTTGGGTTACACAGGAGTATTTCTGTTTGTTCACACTTAAGAGTGTCCTCTGGTCTCTAACGCCCATGTGAACAAACAGAAATACTCCTGTGTACCCAAGTGTACACCCCTCCCCCACAAGTTACATTTAAAAAGTTCACCATTCCTTATCACATTGTAATACAGATGTGGTTATAATGTTTCATCCTATAGAAACATATCTACCTCAATTGAGTCAAGTCTCTCATTGGCCTGGAATTCACCTGTTAGGCTAGACTCAATGGTTACTGAACCTCCAGCGTCCTTTTGTCCTGGGTCATTGAGTCCCCAGGGATCCTCACTGACTGAGAAAAAGAAAAGAGGACATGCTTGCTCCTAAGGGGTTGAGGTTTTTATTACAAATATAAAGGAGAATACAGGCAGAGGCATTTGGGAGAGTGCAGAGTGAACATGACTGAAAAACTGAACCGGGCCATTTGAGGAGAGTCAGAGAAGAGAAGAGAGAGCCAGGAGCCAAGAGGAAGGAGAGCAGAAGCCAAGAGAGGCTGCCAGGAAGCAAAGAGGCCAAAATGGCTGGGGTTGTATAGGGAAGAGCAGCTGGGGAAGGGCAGACCAGTCCAGTCCAGTCCCTGGGCTGGAGAAGTCTAGGGTAGGATGAAGGGTATGCTAGCCAAGAAGACTCTGTAACAGGTGGGGGTTGAGGGATGCTGGAGAATTTAGTGGCCAGCATCAGATAGATTAATAGGTACCTCAGCTAGCCTTTGCCCTAGGTTAGAGACTTAATATCCATATTACAGTTCTAGGATCACAGGAATGTTCCATCATGTCTGACATTTGTATGTGGATGCTAGAGATTGATCTCAGGCCTGTGCTTTTCAAGCAGTCACTTTACCAGCTAAACCATCTCCCAGAATGATCTTAAACATCAGGACTTCTGATTCATCTACCTCTACCTCCCAAGTGCTGGAGTTACAGGCCACCACACCTAATTATTTTCAGTACTAGGGCTCAAATCCAGGGCCTTGTGCATGCTGGGAAAAGGCTAGGATAACTAGTACTCAGGTATATTTTAACAAGCAATAAATGACCATTTAGCTACCAGTCTTGAACTACCACAGGCCTAGTTTGCTCTTTGTGGGCATTCCTCCTTTAAGAATTAGAAGCTGCATTTTATATAGAGGAGAAAGAGAATAATTACAATTTATTTTTAAAAACTGGCAGGAATTTTATTTTTAAGGGGAAATAATAAAGATACACACATACACATTTATGCTTCAAATATTACACAGACAACTAGATTCACAAAGTGCCTCTCTGGTAGCTCTGCACTCTCAGTAGACAGGATTGTGGGATTTTAACTTAGATTCATATTGGTAGTAAACAACTCCCTATCAAGCAAAAACAATATGCCAGAAATTGACTAGGCCATGGATGTTTCTATTTTAGTTTTTGTTTGTTTAATAATTTTTCAGGAACTTTCATATAAGAACACTGCATATCACTCTCACTCCTCTACCTTGTTCTTGGTCTTTTTCAGTGTTCCCCTTCTCTCTCTCTCTCTCTCTCTCTCTCTCTCTCTTCTAAGACAAGGTTTTTCTGTGTAGGCCGGGCTGACAGGCTGGCCTTGAACTCACAGAGATCTTCTTACTTCTGCTTCCCAAGTACTGGGATTAAAGACATGCACTACCACTATCTAGACATCATCTCTTTTTAAATTTTTATTGTTACAAGTATGACCTACTGGGTCCATTTAGCCATTTAGCTTTGTTTGTGTGCACATGTGTCCAGGGATGACCCATTGAGATTGGACAATCTGTGTCGGAGTATGTCCCTGGAGGAGACTGAGTCTCCAACTGTCAGTGAGCATTGACAAATAGAAGCTCTTCATTGAAGGGTTTCTTTAGAAATAGGATCCAATCCCTGATCTCAGGAAGTGTACACTCTAGATAGCAGAGACAGACCCAATGAGAACGCAGAATCAGGCAGTTCATCTCCGGAATCAGGCTCCAAACGGCCTCTTTCTTTCTGCTCTTCCTATAGATGCCCTAGCTCAGGCCCTCTCTTGCTGGTGAGAAAAACTGTCTCCTCACTGATTTTTTTTCCTACTCTAGTTTTGTCCCTCAACTCTACTCCTCACAAGGCCAAGGAGTGATACTTTGTGCAATGCCATGGTCACTCTTGATGTGCATCCATTTTCTATATGAAAGTCACTTACGACATGATGTCTGCCCTCCCAAGCTTTAGTGAACTTCTCGATATCACTTGGCTTCGGTTCTTTCCCCAGACTCATCCTTTGTCTGTCACTGACAGAGCTTCCCACCTATACCTGCCCAGGTTACAAGTGTGCTCATTTCTGGTCCCTGATGATGCCTGTCCATGAAGTCTGACTGGTTATCTCAGAATCACTCTCTGGGGCACAGCCTAGAAGCTTCCTTCCACAGCCTCCTCCTAAACCAGGCTGCGTTAAATAGTCTCCACCTCTTTCCTAACACCCTTGCATCTCTGCAAACCACATGATGATTAGGAACTTAGCATATTAAAGATGCTGTCTGTTCCAGGCCAGCTGAGACTATAGAGTGAGAACTTATTTCAGTTAAATAAAATATATAAAATAAACTAAGGAAAAGACCTGAAGAAATATTTCTCAAAAGAAGGCATTCACATGGCCAATAAATACATAAACAAAGTGTTTAATATTACTAATCATCAGTAAATGAAAATTAAAATCAAGATGAGATATCAACTTCGGTCATAAAGGCTATTGAAAAAAATATTGGTGAGGATGTGGAGAAAAGAGAACCCTAGTATACTCTGAGTACTAATTGATATAGCCTCTATGGAAATATGCGATTTTGTTAAAAATCAAAACAGTTCCACCATATGATCCTATACTATCAACACTGGATATACATCCTCAGGGGGTGAAGTCAGAACATTAAATATACATTTGCTTTCCTGTGTTACTATAGCACTACTCTTAGTACTTATAGTAGAAGGTCTAAATGTCCAATAGTAAGTGAAGGCATGGACTATAATAGACACCTGGCATAACAGAGCCTTTGCATAAAGAAGAGTCTTGCTATTAACTTTGTATTTAAACAAAGCAACATTTATATCAAGAGACTATAAGTCAATTTATAAGGTCACTGAGCAGAATGATGGTTTTGAATTAAATTGTGAATTATTGGGGAGATGGAAGTAAGTGTGGGAGGAGAAACTAGTGAGAGTTTGTTAATAAACAAAATTTCAGTTCCAAAGAAAATTAAGTTCAAGGAACCATTTGCATATTATGGTAACTACAATCAGTAGCAGTGCATTATGTACTTAAAGATGTCCAAGAGGGAGGATGCAGGAGAGAAAGAGGAAAGACTGAAAGAGCCAAGGTTAGGAAGGAGAGTTGGGAAGTGCTGTCTTCAGAGACTGACACGGCCATTGCAAACGTGAGCTCACAGTAACTGCAGTGGCCTGTGCAAGCCAGGGTCTGTAGACAGCCAGCCTTGGATTGAGGAAGAATGCATGTTGCCTTGCCCTTATTTTCTGAACTATTGGCTAGTCATGGATTTTGAGGGAAGAGCAGTTATTGCCTTCAGTTGTATACCAAAGGTAAATTCATGACACTCTGATACAGTTCTCAACCTGTGGATCATGATCTTTTAGTGGGTAGAATGACCTTTTCATAGGGGTTGCCTAAAACCATGGAAAAACACAATTATTAACATTACAATTCATAAAAGTAGCAACATTTCAGTTGTGAAGTAGCAACAAAACTAATTTTATGGTTGGGAATGACCACATTAGGAACGATAAAGGGTCACAGGACTAGGAAGGTGGAGAACCACATAGATGGTCTTGATTACAACCAAAACAAAGACATAAGGGTGTGGGAAATGGACCTATAGGGAGGAAGGGTGGGTAACAATAATGGAAAGGAAATGGGAGAGGGCAGAAGTTAAGAGTAAATATTGCATTATGTACATGTATCAAAGAATGAATATAATCAATAAGAAAATTGCTATATATACATATGCATACTTTAGACGTTCATGGTATATAAAACAAATAATTATAGTAAAAATATCTATGGATAAATGTATATATGCATAGAAGGTATATTTGGCTATTGGGTCTCTTAATGCTAACTTATTCATTAAAATCCAGCTATTTTTGGAGCCTTAAGCTGTTGTGTACAAAGGAGGCAGAATCTAAGACGAGTTAAATCATAGCCCAAGTCCTGATGGATCTCAAAGTCAAGTGGAAGAGACAGATATATAAACAAAAATTACAGCAAAATGTGATAAGTGCTATAATGGGGATATGCATAAAGTAGTAATAGAGTTTAAATTATCCTGCATGTTATTTTGTCATTTTAAATATATAGAAGAGTAAACTAGGACTGAACGCATTAAGGAAATCATTGGAAACTCAGTCAATATACCAAAGACATAGATTAAAGTAACCCTACAGCCAGCCACATGAGAACATGTCCTATCCCAACTCCATCAGTCTCATGACTCAACCTTTACATAGCTGCCTTGGGAGCCCAGCTAGTACAACCAATGGGATGCTAAGTCCCTGTGGTGACCCATCCAGTGTCCCCCAGGGACACTGTAACTTACCTAGCAACAGGTGATAGATAGCAAGGGCTAGGCTCTTATTCTTAGGACAGTCATCCATAAAAAGGCAGGAAGAGGAAGGACAGAGGGGACCCAGACTTTAGTAGAGCCTGTATGCTTCCTACCCAGAAGTTAACTTCTTGCTTGGTCAGTTTGCACAGCCATTTTAAGATGGAGGGTTCCCTTGAAAACTGATACAGAACCTCAAGAGCTGATTGACTCTGCCCACCCAGGGTAACTGGCTTCACATTACCTCCCCAGGGAAGATGAGAGATCCTGAGACAGGCAATAAACTTCCTACTCTTCTAGTGATATCTGACACACTTCTGTACTTCAAGTTTATTTAGGCAACAGGTAGACTCCAGGTGCTCACAACCATCTGTTGTGGATTTGGGCATCCTAGTGTTGCTGATAATCGTCCATTGCTCAGACATGAGTTAGAATGGCATGCTAGCCCATGTAGTGGAATTATGTTGCATTTTAAGTAATAGTTCCACCTACTGGTTTAATAAAAATGTTGATTGACCTAGGGCCCAGCCATATAATTTGTTATTATTATTTTTTAATCTTAATTCAACTCATGATTTTTGTCTTGAAAGTACCATTCAGCTTGGCACTTTTCTCAGTAGCAGTTCTTTCCCTGGCATCTCTGCTCTGCTCTGAGATGTTCCCAGAGTTTCCTTAGTCTGGTAGCCCCACCTACACTTCCTGTCTGCATCTGGCCAATCAGCTTTTTGTTAAACCAGTAGGAGGGACAAATATTTACAGCATACCATAATCCCACTACAAGCCCACTGAGCTGTGTTTTCACTACAACCAAGAGCACTTATTTCTCTGGGTGGCCATTGGGAATGCCCTGCTTCTTCTAAATCTATAGCTTTGGGTAACCTTCTGAAGTCTGTTTGGAAAGAACATATATAGTTTTCTATTCACCAAACTAAGCCACTGTTGAAAGACATAGGGGATTGTTGGTTTTCTTCTGTTAGGTTCTCCCCTTCCTGCTGCACTGGGGACACTGATTCAGACCAGCCTCCCCTGCTGCATGCCAGCTTAGCTGGGGTGGAATGCAGTACTATGCTACTAGTGGCCTGCCAGGAATCTCAAAGGTGCACTTCTAGCTAAAGATCCGAAGAACTCATCTTGCTTACAATCATCAGACTGACTCACATGAAAAATTTAGATCAGGAAAAAAAATTGAGAGCAGCTAATCCCACCTCCTTATCTTTCAGATTAGAAAGTTAAAGCTCAGAGAGACCAAGGAGCTTGCCCAACATCACACAGCTATTAATTCAGGGATGGTGGTAAAACATTTTGATGACTGCTTATTATATAGTTTTTATTCCTAGTATTGTTAATCTCCTTACTTGTAAAATTGAAAGTTTCTTGTAGATAGTACATGGCTGGACAATGTTTTGTTTATTTCTTTGTTAGAGACAAGGTATTACTGTGTAGCCCAGGTTTGCTTCCAATTCATGATTAGTGCTGCGCATATGCATATGGATATGGGCCCATCGTGTGACATGGGCAACCTACCAGAGGCAATGTCACTAAAGGAGAGGGACTTTCCTTCCCTCTGAAATCATCCAGAGCTAATATTTTCCCTCCAAGGATGGTGTCTCAGGCCCCCCCATATGTGTTAGAATTTTGACTGGTTTGATCTTATGCCAATTTTGTGCAGGTAACCACAACTGCTGTGAATTAATAAGCTTAAATATTTGGGATGCAGTTGGACAGTGTACCCATTTAACATAACAACAGTTGGTTCTCTTTTGAGGTCTATAATGTTTCCAGAAAAGAGCTTTTTGCCAGGTTTGAAATCCATCTTGTGGAGCAAGCCTCATCTGAATATGCATGGTTAATCCTGTAACCTCTATGCCATTGTTACACCAGTGGGCACATCTTGCAGACAAGTTTGGCATTCAGAATCCAGTGCTGAGTGAGGTCATTTATATATTTTCTCTCCTAGAGTCCTGCATAGCAACTTTTCGCACCATGTAAACTAGCCAGCAAGGGAGAATTTCTTAGTCAATCAAGGCTAGTTTCTCCATGTCCTTCATGGAGTACATTCAGCAATAGGGTCTTACTATCTAGTTAAGTTGGATAACCATGATCAAGGGCAATAGCCTGTGTTGCCCTGGGTTCCTCTGGGCCTCTCTGACAAATAACTCATAGGGAGATATCCTGTGTCTGGCACTGAAATTTTCATTCAGTAACTCATTTAGTCTCTGACAGCAACAAAGCCTACACCTGGAGCATACTTCTGCTTAACATCCTTTATTATATATTATTATAGTGTTTAATTAACTTACAAGCTAATAATTTTTGTAAGGCTTCATATACCTATAGTTTTGTTTAATCTATATTCATACCCCATGCTATCCCTGATCACCTTGTCCCCATCCCCACTTAAACCATTTTGTAGCTATTACTGCTGAATTAACAGGTGTATGCAGTCCATTCCTATCCCCAAGGCTTGAGTTTTCCATCCATCAGAGAGCTGGGCAGTGAGTGAGAAACTCAGCATCCAGTATTCCTCCTACTTCTGTCTGTTGTTTCTGATTTTCATACATCTTACTTGTTGCCTTCCTGATGCTTTCAATTCCCTTATTTTATCATTATTTTTCAGTTTGATTTACTTCATTTTTAATTCAGATTTTATTGCTCGTGTGTGTGTGTGTGTGTGTGTGTGTGTGTGTGTGTGTGTGTGTGTTATACACTTGGAAT
Organism: Sigmodon hispidus; assembly: GCA_004025045.1. Taxonomy (NCBI): domain Eukaryota; kingdom Metazoa; phylum Chordata; class Mammalia; order Rodentia; family Cricetidae; genus Sigmodon; species Sigmodon hispidus. Next base: position 45,203 of record PVIH01000925.1, read on the forward strand.
GTGTGTCTCTGCCTGACTTCTGTAGGCTATGCTTCTGATGACAACTTTATTTTCTGTGTCTATTGTCTATGGTGTTTTGATCATCTTGGTTAGTCTAATGCCACTGGTGTCCCTGATATGACCACCAAAATGTCTCTAGCCATTAACAAAAGTTCTCTGGGGGGCAGTGGGGGGGTTAATCACTTCTAGTTGAGGATGACTCTCTCTAGAAGTCAGAATAATTGAGTATCCTCAGTGTAGAACAGAATGCAGTTTTATAGGGAAAGGGATGGACTTTTCTCCAAAGCAGGGACACACTTCAGGATTGCATCCTTTTATTAACCAATGGACAAGTTCTATTTTCTTCTATCTTCATCTGCCCACACTTGTGACTAGGTGCTTACAATGGAACAGGTTCCAATTACCTTAATAACCTAGCTCAGAGGTTGACATAGCTCTTGACAAACAAGTGGCTGTTATTAAGAAATTACAGCTATGAAGTTGTAAAGTGACATTCTTCTAGAATCACGTGTGTACCCTTACAGTTAGCGTCAGATGCACCACCAAAGATCACCATCGTGTCATCCTTTTTGGCTTGTTTCTTTGGATTTCTATACTGCTGAGAAGATAATCACATGGCCTTATGAAAGGTTTGGCTTGTCTGCCTAGAAGTAGTGCTTTTTCACAAGAACAAGCAAAGGTGCCTGTGAGATAATGCTCTTTACATTGTAAATACTTGTCACTGGTATTGGTTTGCTGAAACACTGATTGGCCAGTAGTCAGGCAGAAATTCGATGCAGGGAGACCAGACTAGAAGAATTCTGGGAAGAGGAGAGACAGAGATGCAATAGCCAGCCAGATACAGAGGAAGCAAGATGAGAATGCTGTACTGAGAAAAGGTACCAAGCCACATGGCTAAACATAGATAAGAATTGTGGGTTAATTTAATTGTAAGACCTAGATAGTAATATGGGTAACCTACTGGCCCAGCAGTTACTATAATATTAAGCCTCTGAGTCCATTATCTGAGAAGTGGCTGCTTGGTATTTGAGAATTTCTAGTGGGACAGAAACTTCCAGCTACAAGTGCTTGCTTTCATAACGCCCCTTATCTTCAAAACTGTATCCATTCATTTGGTCAGGAAGAGTTGCTTTGATAGTTGTTTTCTGTACTGAAAATAGAAATGCCTTTTTCTAGCCACACAAAATGACATGAAACCAGGCAGAACACTTGTTCACAAAGTAGCTGAGGTTGAAGATGTCAGCTCTTTGGCAATTTTCTGCCTTCTGCCCAAGTCTACTGCATTACATTTTAACTATTTATTTACTTATAATACTTTCTGATTGACGGGGGTGCTTCCATGGTCGCTAAGCATTTCCACCTATTTCCTCTAGAATGCTGATAGTCTGAGGGTACTTGGAGTAATTCCAATTCGCTTCTGAGGTGCCCAAAATAAATTAGATAAAATAAAATGCTACTCTCCGTATTACTTCTAACAAAGGCATGTTTCTTTGAAACTTGACCTCCTGGGAATGAAGATATTTTACAGACTGAATTTCTTGGACAGAAGTACAGTTAGTTGTTTGATGTTCAGAGCCACATCTGTCCTTCAACTTTGATCCAGCCCTTTCATTCTTTGTCTTGTAAGATAAAAATCTCTGCCATGACCTTCTGTCTTTCCTTCTCTGTCCATTTCTTAAGATTCAGAGGGAGTCATGACAAAAGAAATATGAAAAGGGTACAAATAGGTAGTAGATAAAGCTCAGCTCTGTGTCTTCAAGGTTTTCTTCCATAGCGGCCACTTTTTTTTACACAATTGGTTGAATATCTTGGGTGTTGATTTCTTCTCTGTTCTGAGAGGCAATAGTGCTTCCATTGTGTTTAGGGACAATGTCATAGGGCTCTGTTGCCAAAGATTCTCTTGCTACCACAGTCTTAGGAGGAAGTAGGTTTTATATACTTGTCTGGATTTTTACTGGAGTTAATATGAACATCTATGTGTTTATCAGCCTGGCTGTCTTTTCAAAGCAGATATTGATTGGGAGCTAAAGAAAGAACACATTGGGTCCAGCCAAAGAACCAATCAGGAAACTCTAACCCTCCGTCCTTACCCTGCTGCTACTCAAAGTTCTTTGTTTACAACCAATGATATTGCTAAGATTCTAAGGATGAGACAAAGACAGAGGAAAAGCTTGCATGCAGCTGGACCTCACTGCTCTGTTAGCCTGTTGGCTTCTGAAAAAGTGTGGGTTCCAAAGAGAAAAACATTTTCCCAAGTGTCAACAGTTTGTTCTCCAGACTGAAGTCATTGACTTTAAATTGTGGATTCTTCCCACTTGCCTAGCCATGTTTGAGGCATTGAAACTTCGTATCTGTTTCCTTAACTGTGACATGAAGGTATCAATATAACTCCCCACTCTCAGTTTTGCTGGGTTCCTTAGATGAGACAATCCACATGGGTTCAAACACAGTGCCTAGGGCTGTGTTTAATGTATTCTAGGCTTTACGATGGAAAGATCATCTAGAATGTTATCCCATGCAGCTGCCCCCTGAAGGAATCATTCTCATGGCCTATAAGATGAAAGGTGCATCTATGAGAACATCTTGAAGATATGTTTTCTATTAAAAGCATGGTAGAAATACCAGTTCTGCCATGAGACGTACATACTGTTAACATTCTGAATTCCTTCCAGAAAATATTCAGAAAGAACAATTTCCAAGAATATTTCACAATTGTCTTAAGGCCAACATTAGCTTTCAAAACAAAGGAAAACCTTTATTCTTAATCTGGGGCTTTCCGTTGAGACCATGATGATTCCAATTTTCCCACTAGCCTTTGCTATATTTCTCACGAATTGAAAAGGGCACCCAAAATTGACCCGAAGCCCAAGGTTGGCAAATGATCATCAAGTCTGAGAGATAGAATGACCCAGCATGCTAATGAGGTAAGGGTAAATATCATTAAAAGAAGGGGTGGGTTACGAAGAACAGCAGTGTTGAGTTGACACCTCAGAGGTCAAATTATAATTAGAAGGATTTTTCAGAGGACCAGAAAGAAATGTGAAAATTTAGAATGTATTCAACAGCCTCTCAAATTCTTAGGACTCAAAACACTAAGTTTGAGTATATAGCCCAAATATGATCAGTTAAAAGACTTTTTACTTCCTTTGAGGAGACCACACTTGGACTCTTGTGTGTCTTAGTTTCTACCTAGGTGCCTCTTTTTCTCTTAACCCTTGTTCTTCAGAAATCAGGTAGCAGGCACAATGTTCAATCAACTATGAAGGAAATATACATTATAAAGACCCCACAAAAGACTGAAAAATTTGTTGTGTTATTATTGTTGTTGTTGATGTCATTTTTCTTTTTGAAGATGAAAATGGTCCACATGACTTTGGTAAACTGAGAAATGTAAGTACAATGGGTGCTATGGTACTCTACTTTCTCTACCACACCACCCCTTTCTGTAGCTCAGAAGCAGACAATAAGAAGCTGGATGGCAGGTCATTCAGTAGCTCCACAAAAGAGAAAGTCACTGTTCCTCTGCTGTGAGCTCCTAAGACAATGCTGCACTGTCCCCCTCCCCTTGCCAATGAGTCCCTGAACAGATCACACCAGAGCATTCTAGCTTCCCACCTTGCATGAGTGCCATGGACTCCCTGTGCCCCTTGTCCAAATTCATATGTTGAAACTCCACTGACCAGTGAGATAGTACTTGGACATGGGGGTCTTTGGGGAGCTCTCTTTATGTAATTGATGCCCTTATAAGAAGAGATGATAGAAAGGATAAGCATCCTCACAAGTAATGGACTGGACAGGCAGCTTGACCTTGGATTTCCAATCACTCATAACTCTACTGATATAAGTTTCTGGTAGACCAAATAAGCTACATAGCCTGCAGTATGTTTTGTTAAACCAACCTGAGTGACAGAAAGGAGGGTATACCAAGTCTAGCTTCCTTTCTTTTGTTTCTTTAAATAGGAAAAATGTCATCAATGACACAAGATAAAAAGATGGTAGATCCATGTGACTTGGAATGAACCTGGAGTTCTCTCTACCTGAAAATTATAGAAAGCATTAGTAGAAAGCATCCATTTAATATTATGTATTATTTCACAAAATTAAGGGAACTATGCTGTTCATATAAATAAAAAAGATGTTTATTAAGCACACAAATGGTCCAAGTGAGCTGAGCACTTTGTACCTCATGTCTTTCTTTCCTATAACACTAAGGCACACATTATTGCGTCATTTGACAATTGAAGCCCATCTGAGTGTACACATGAGCAGTTAAATAACTTCTCCAAGCGCACAGGCAGAAATGGTGGTTGAAACCATTTTTGTCTCAACTCAGAACCTTATTATACCACTAGGATTCTGTGTATTATTGATGTACTTTTTCAAAATCCTAAGATTTTTCAAAATGGAAATGATCATTAAAAAAAAAATAAAATCCAGCATCTACATTAGTATAAGATTCTTCTTCCACAAATAACTTGTGAGAGTTTATCTTTGCTTAAAAGATAGTTTTATTAGAAATATTTAGAAATACAACATATTTTTACCAAAGGCTCTATTCTGTATTCTGATTCCCAGAGTATTGCCTCACAATTCCCTGTGTGAGGTAATAATACTCTGTGCCTCACATTTCTCCATGTGCATTCAGACTGGAGCCTGTTTTTTGACAAGTTCCCAATAAACACTAAGTTTTATTATAACTACCATCATCACCACCACAGCCTTCATAAATCTTCATTTACATTGCACTTTTAAAATCAGTGACTGTTTTAGGCTCTCTAGAATCTCTCTTCCACACACACACACACACACACACACACACACACACACACATGCACACACACGAATGCCTATCTGAGTGTCACAAGACTGGAGTGATAGCCACTAACATTTTTTCAAATGAACAAACCCCCATGTTCACACCAAAGCCTTCAGCAGTAGCTCTTCAAAGACAGGCAGTTTGTCTCTGTTTCTGATTTGCCTTTGACCTCACGAAGAGGGCTGGTCCCTGTGACTCATGACCACACATCACTGTCATCCAACTGATGCTTGGAGTAGGGCTGCAATGGAGTTACAAGCTACCCCATTGCAAAATGCAGCTTTCCTCATGCATGCCCTCCCTCGGCTGTGTATTACATCAGCCATCACCCCTGTAGTGCAGCACAATCAAGAGAGATACTATTAATGGAAGAAAATGAATGTGATGCTCATGCTTAGTGGACAAATTTTAAAAGAGTCAAGTGATTTGTTTTGCTGATACATTAAATATTTGGTATGACATGGCCCCTACTTCCACCAAGTGCCAGCAGGTGTTCATACATTCCTGGGAGCTAAGCAGATTGAGGGCATGGAGACAAAAGCCTGATAGAAACTCTGGAAAAACAGTTTACTGCAGGTCTCCTGGTACAGCAGGCTCTGTGTATCCTCATCATATGAGAATGCTCAATCCTTGATTAGTGTGTTGTTTTACGGGATGTGAGCTGTAGCAAACCGCAAACAATAACCTCCAAGCTCAGCACCATCTCACACAATTTTCTGTAATGTTGAAGATTTCTATTTTTCATTGACCAATGGCTTAATAACTCGCTACAAATTGTCCCCAGGCACTTGAAATATGACCAGTGCCACAGAGAAAGTAGAATTTTCATTGTCTTCTACTTGAATTGATTTTTATACAAGTAACCCCATGTTCTGGTCTTATTGGCCAGTACAACACTAGGGTGACTGAGCTGTCCTAGATTACCTTGGACTTAGTACATATAAAGCTAGACCAGTTGGGCAAACTGTGGTACCCAATCTTGTTTGTCAACTTGTTAGATGAAGAAATGCCCAGGGCATTAGTGAAACACACCTCTAGACCTTCTGTGATGATTCCTCCGAAAAGATTAAATCTTGAGGCTCTGATTGAGTGACCAGATTAATCACCTGTTATTGGGAGGTGACAAAAGATAGGTGGGGCAGGTGTTACAGTGTGTAAGCATCGCCCTAGCTTGCCTCTTGGGCATGACCATGCGCCATGTTGCGGCCATGCCCCTGTCCTCAGAGCATGCTCTGATGGGGGCAATGCTACACCATGCATAGGGTATGTCTACATGGTCACCCTTTAAAGAGCCACAAACACGTGGCAGACACTCTCTTTCTCTGCTTCTTTGCCCTCTCTCTCTCTCTCTGTCTCTCTGTCTCTCTCTTTCTCTCTCTCTTACCCCTCTCCCCTTCCTCTCTCTTTCTCTTTTCTTTCTTCCCCTCCCCCATCCCTCCAATAAACTCAACATGGCTTTCTGGCAGCGTACCAGCATGTCCACGCACAAAATACTAACAGCAGGGCTTCTAGATGTTGTAGAAAGTAGGGCACTGGGGTGTTCTCCTTGGGATTTACATTCTATGTCACCACCCCCTCTGTTTTTGTTTTTTCTTCCATCTACTGCCTTTCTGTCTAGAATTGAGGAACCTGCTCACTACATGATTCTACTTTCAGGATGCTCAATATGTGGAACCGGTAGCCACTGACTGAACTCTCATGAAACTCCAAGCTAAAAATAGATCTTCCTTCAAGTTTGTTATATCATAGCAATGGCAAAGTCACACAAGCATCATCCTAAAGTGGACTCCATTTTTAGAGATGTTTGGCATCTGAGGAAGTAGAATTAGATGTGCATGAAAGGAGCAGTGGTGTGGAATAGAAGGGGAAGGATGCAGAGCCTGTCAGGGAGCCGACCTGTCCTGTGCAAAATGCAAAGAACTTGTGACTAGAAGCATTGACTCTTAGAAGTGATGTGGTCTATAAAACTCAGCGAAAAATATAAATAGAACACACTCACTGGCAAACTGTGAGCAGAACCCGACAGTAACTAATTTAAATATATTTTTCAGCTCATTGGAGAGTAAAAGGTTATTGGTTATCATTAAAATGTTGTAACTGCCTTACATCCCTGATTCTAGGCAATTTCTTACTATAATTTTTTAAAAATTGAATTTCATTTTCCTGCAACAGGCTTGTGCATTCCAACAGCCCACCTACTTCAGCTTTAGCCTGAAACATCTATAAATGGGGCCGTTTCAGTATTTTCTTCCATCAAATCCCACAAATAATAAGAGGCTGTCCCATCTGACTGTGTACTCATAACATATTGCAGTGTGTATCTTCTTGCTTTAATTGATCCCAAATATCAGGGTCCTAGAGAAAGGAGTAGAGTGCTCTTTGCAAAACTCTTGATTTTGCATATATCACTACAAAATTTAGATGTGTTCTGCTCCTCAGATGTGTATATTGATTGGAAACTATGGCCAATCCATGTTTTAATATGCCATTTTTAAAGTTATTTGGAAGAAGAATCCACTGCTTTGAAAGTTTCCCATGTATTGCTTTGTAATCTGCTCTGAAATGCTTTGAACCAGAAGGGTCTCAGATTCATTCCAATTTAGGAATGCTACATAGGCTTCACTGATAAGGTACTTTTAACATGAACATCTGAAGCCAGAAACTTTCTAAACTTAATACCAATGTGCTCAAAAATATGTCACATTTTAAAGCATGTCTAGTTGAAAGCAGTATTTGTCACCTGAATCACAGTGGCCTTACAGGTAGTGACATCTTGGGTCTCCTTGAGCCACAGAGGAGAGATTGGTAACATTGTGTTTAAAAGCTCTTATTGCTTAGATATTTACTTCTTGCATGGTGTGGTTCATATTTAATCAGTATGTGCATTTCTGGTCACTGGAGGGTAGTAGTGGAGACCAGAGTCACAATCATTGACATGATCACAAGTGGAAAGGAAAGGCCACAGATCTGGGTTTGTTGTTTTCCTTTCAAGGAAAGGTCTCTCTGTGAAGCCTACTTGCTTTGGGTACCATCTTGGCCTCATACTATGATTATAGACATGCTTCACAGTGTGTGGTGGGTCTACTTTCTTGTTTGTCTTGACAAATTTCCCTGTTTTTGACAATGGTTAGAAAAATTTATCGAATTTTTAAGACTATATTCATGGGAATGTAGTCTTAAAATTGGATTCCCAACCCCACACCAAGAGTCTCTGTCTTCCTTCCTTTTTCTGAGAAAGGGTTGAGAATCAGATATCCAGCACTGTGGAAGAAGATTAGCTGACCACCAATACAACTTTGGCACTGAATAAAGCAATCCAAACTTTACAACATGAAGCTTCACAGAGTATGAACATTGTCCCAGAATTGGTAGGAATGAGCGAGGTAATTGGTAAGGAGTGTAAGTTCATGTTTCCATCCATGAAATGAAATAGTAACAATTGATTTTCCTTTCCTCTCTCAAAGAACCTTGCTTTGAATATGTCTATTCTAAATAAACCAAATGGTCCTTTAGAAATTATCATTTAACTCCTACCTACAAAGAAGTATTTCTGAATTTGTACGAGTGTGCTATTTTTGCCTTTTCCATAAAGAAATATTTCAGTTCAGTCAGGCATCTGTGGTGCATACCTTCAATCCATGAGCTTGAGAGGCAGAGGCAGGCAGACCTCTTTGAGGCCAGTCTGGTCTACAAAGTGAGTTTCACAACAGCCAGGACCACAGAGAGAAACCCTGTGTCAAAACACTAAAAAGCAGAGGGGGGGGGGGGAAGGAGGGAGGGAGAGAGAGAGATCTCAAGAAATGTTTCAGTTGGACATGACATTTTGCATTTTGGTTTGTGGTTAATGAGACTTAGGTCATGTGAATCTTGATTGTAATACATTTCATTCCTGAAGCCCCAAACCAAAAAATACTATATGATATCCAAATGTGCTAATTGCTTCAGGAGAGTCATTTAAGGGGACAGGGACTTGGTTAATTTGTTTTTAAAAGCTTTTAAGCCTTAGCAATAAACCCCACATAGCTGATCTACTCCCAGATCTTAAACATACCCAGGCAGACTGAATGACAAGTCCCAGAACAGCCTGGTCTACAGAGCGTGCCTTTGTCTTGAAACAAAGAATAAAGAATCAATATTTTTTGGGGGGGTATGGACCCAAGAAATATTGTTTAATTATTAAAAATATGCAAAAGGGGTTTACTTTATAATGAAAATCTCCTCCTAACCCTAGCTCCTAGCTCAGCATGTCAGGGGATTTGAGATCTTGGAAATCAGACAGGCTCATCTGCAGTAAAGCTCTCTTTATTTTACGTTCTCAGATTTGCCCATTGCAAAGAAGGAAATACATTACAGTTGCATCTCTAGGCTTTTCAGAGAAGATGGGGAAAGGGCACTTTCTCTACTTCAAAGCACCTAACTTCCTGTGGGTAACCCATCCTGTGTGTCTGGGGACGGAGCTGCAACTCTGGATGGGTCAGCGGGGCACAGCTAGTGTGGGTGTGCACTGAGGCTACAGGCGGCAGGACACTCCTAGGTACCTGGATCAGTATAGGCTAGGTCTTCCAGAGTGGTGGTCACTCTGCAACTGAGCCTCTTGTACAAGGTATGTTTTCCCAGGGCCCTTCTCAGTCCATTGTCAGTTGGCTAGTGAGCTACCTGCAGCTGGGAGTTGGAGAAAGGGTTAGGCAGAATTAGGGAATGAATGACGCCCAGGCGAGTCACTGAAGAGGCTTTTGAAAACACCCCACTGCCACCTGTGACTCCACAGCTTTTATCTGTGGGCTATGAGTCTCTCTCTGCCTTGGCTCTTTCTTAAAGGAACCAGGAAACACTAGCTAGCTAGAGGATTGTTGCCAGATGCTCATAGGCAATTGGGCAAACTTTGGAGTAATAACCAAACAAGATTCCTTATGCACTGTTTAATTGAAAAGAAAGTCTGCTCCTGGATTCAACTTACCTAGTGGGCAGAATCACTCTCCAACACAACTTCCCATCATTCTTAGAGCAGCTAATAGAATTAAACCTTGTCATGGAATCTCACACTTGAACTATATTTGAGCAGACATCTGGTAGTGATTTATTGGCACATCAGAAAAATCAAGATATAGTCCTAGGAAGCTATGCAAAATCTACCTCCCACTGCACCCACTTCAGAAGTCTTACCCTCCCGGCTACTGTTCATCTTCATGGACTACCGAGCCTCATACACAGTGATGACATGCAGAACTCACCTTAGCTACCTGGATCTTCTACCAAGGAAAAACACAGAGCACTTGAGATCAAGCCTGCTCCAGTGGTTAGGGAATGTTCCCACCCCACTAACATGAGCTCTGTCTGGGAGATAAGAAATGTTCTGTGGGAGTGGGTGGTCCAGTGGCCCCTCCCCTCCCCTCACTCATCCCTCTCAGTCCTGGCCAGCAGCCAGGCAGGGAGAAAGGACTCACCTGCAAGCGATTTCTCTTAGGACTTGGCTTCACCTTACCAGGATTCCTCTGGATGAGTCTTCCTGGATTTCAGCCTCATGACTAGAGATGATGAAAAGCTAAGGCTTCCCTTGGAGGTTGGTGGTAACTCATTTTGCTAATGGAAAGGCAAAGAATGGCAGGTTTGAGGAGTTGCTTGGCTGCTGAGCTGCCTTTCAAAGGTGAGCAGGCAGCATACCTGACTGATGATGGTGGCAGCTGGGCTTGCCGGGAAGTGTGGGTGAGGCCACTGGTTTTTTTCCCCTAGTGAGTGGGAGTTTAGAGGCAACTCCTTCTACGGTTGACATTGTCCTGAATCAGTAGCTGGCATGAACTGAGGGATAAAGACAGGATGTGGGAGTAAGTGAATACATGTGTGCACATGTGTAAGTGTGGGTGTGCATAAATGCCACCTCTCCATCTCTTAGCTCAAAACTGAGCATTCTTTATTGAAACGTCTGTGTAACAAAAAGTTACAGGGGCTCTGGGATTTGTTCTACAAAGTGACATGGGTTCATTGTCATTTTTCAAACATCTTTAAAAGCACCAAAGTCCTTGTTTCTATTCTCTCAACCAAACTCTGATTCCAGAGTCCTAAATCATGAAAGAAATCAAAGCAAAGCTTCCGTGGAGTGTGTGAAACGGCTCCAAAGGCCTGAGCCCTCTTCTGACCCTCTTCCTCATGAGCAGAAAGGCTTCACAGGCACATGACATCACTCTAGCACCCAAGGACAACAGTTTACAAACTATAGATGGACTGGTTAAGTTGTCAATTTGGATAGATTTAGGTTTGGATCCTGACTTTACTGCTATGGGCAGCAAGACCTCAGAACATTCACAAAAGTATTTGCTCCTCAGTTTTCCCACCTGGAAAATAGACGTGATTACACTTACAAGGCTGGGAACCCACACAGGAGAAATCACACAGAGGGTACATGGGCCTAAGAGAAGAGTCTTCATACAACATATGTGGCTGTAATTATCACAGGGAAGTTGGGGGTGAGCTGCTTATGAGAGACAGGAGAGAAATGAGGTGAGAAGACCTCTCTGCTCAAAAGCATTCCATTAACACCCAAGGGCTTTGTTCATTTTCTACCCTTTAAAAGACAAGAACGTGTTGCCAGGCTGTGATGGTGCATGCCTTTAATCCCAGCACTTGGGAAGCAAAGATTGCAGATCTCTGTAAATTCATAGCGAGCCTAGTCTACAGAGTAAGTTCTAGGACAGCCAGGGCCGTTATACAGAGAAACCCTGTCTCAAGCCCTCTTCCCCCCAAGAAGGAATATGCGGTCTGGAGAGACAGACAGCTCAGCAGCTAAGCTCATTTTCTATTCTTGCAGAGTTCAGTTCCCTGTACCCATGTGATGAAACTCCAGTTCCAAGGCATACAGCATCCTTTTCTGGCCTCCATGAATACCAGATAAATGGGTAGTGGGGAAGCAACGCATTCATCCACACAAATAAACAAATAGTATAAATGGATATTTAGTTTTAAAAACCCCACATATCTGACTATAATAAATAGACAATTCACAGAAACAAAGGACATTTGTAAGTCATGCTCTGACAAGGGCCGAGTACATAGAAATCATAAATAACTACAACTCAATAGCACAAATGCAAAGTAAGCAAAAAACTTGAAGAGTCATTTCTGCAAAGAAATGTACCAGATGGCCAACAATCCCATGACATAGACACCCAGAAACCACGGTTATCAAGGAAATGCAAATCAAAGCTGTGATGAAACAGCGCTACTCCACTAGAACATACACTCAGGGAACAATAACAATGCAAATGAGCAGGCACACTGGCACCTTCATACACCAGTGCTGAGCTTGCATCAGCCTCTGTGGCAAACAATTTGACCATTTACTAATGCTAAACACAGAATTATCCTATGACTTAGCAGTTCCACCCGTAGGAATGGCCAAAAGAATTGAAGATAGAAACTCAAGTCCAAAGTTACACACAGAGAGGGCTCCGTGGTTAAGAGCACCAGCTGCTCTTCCAGAGAACCTGAGTTTGATTCCCAGCACCAACATGTGTCTCTCAGCTGTCTATCACAACAGTTCCAGGGGCTCAGATATCCTTTTCTGACCTCCAAGGACCCCAGGCACACCTGTGGCACATAGATCTACATGCAGGCAAAACACACAAGTGCTCACATATCAAACCAACCCAAATATTCACTAACTGCTGCACACATAAATAAAAGAGGGTCTTGCACAGATGACATTCTGAAACATCAGTGATCTTAAAGATATGGTGCTATGGGAATTAAGACAGTAAAGAACATATACCTAATATGAGGTCATGTCATATAAAATGTCTGGCACAGACAAACAGATAAGACAGTAGATGGGCCCTGGCTAGAAACTAGAAAGCAGTGAGGTAACAGCAAGTCACTGACTGTGCAGTTTTCTTGTGGAGTATTGAAATTATTCTGGTGAAAGACAGCATTGATGGTTTATGATCTTTCATTTGATGCAACTAAATTGCACACTGAAAATGACTCAACTAAGTCTTATGTATATTTTTATGCAACATACATGGGAACTATCAATTCAACTAAAATGTAGCTTGTGCTTTCATTTCCATTTGTTTTGATATTTTAGTTTTTTGAAAGTCTTATAGAATAGTTTAGGCTGGCTTCAAACTCAAGAACCTCCTGCTCCATCCTCTGAATTGCTCGGCGGCGTACCACCATGACTGACTTTAATGTGGTTTGTGTTGGTTTGGGATATTGTCTTACTGTGTAGTCCCAGACAACCTGGAATGTGTTATACAGACAAGCTTGAACTTGAACTCAGATCTGCCTGCCTCTGTCTCTTAGAAGCTGGATTAAAAGTGTGCGCCATAACGCCTGGTTATAATTAATACCAGGTGTGTATTTTTAAAATTGATCTGAAGATTTGCTTTTCCTTCAGGAGTTGGGAATCCAGAGGAAATCTGAGGCTGAGGATTCACACCTGTGTTTAACTGGGTCAACCAGGAGAGTAACAAGGTCATGGTGTTTTTGCAGAGTCAGGTCCATGAGAAGTCAGGACATTTCTACTAAGTGACACACTAACCCATGTAAAACTTAAAAACAGCTGAACTCAAGAGTTCCCCTTATCCCTCAAAAATGACTTTAAAGGGACTAGTCTATAAGCCCAGTCATGACTGTCTGCTCAAGAGTCTTCACTTTGACCTACCTACTCTTGGCTTAGGGGACCTGCCCACATTTCAGGCCTGAGCTTGCCTGGTTTGAATCTTAAGCCTAGAACCTTTCCCCTGCTCCTCCTCTTAGAGGGGAGGAACTTGGAACTGATCTCATGGATACTTGTGATTTTGAATGTGGCCCAGCTCTAGGGCAGGCTTGCAGTCTTGTGGTCTTGGTTAGGCCCAGATACTTCCCTCAAAGCCACCTTTACAGTTGCTATTATTATTAATTGGTGAGTAATCTTTGTACCCCATTCATATGGGAACCCTGAGAATTCTTGACCTCCATTCCAGGCCATCAGTTCCCATAGGGCAATGATTGTTCTCTTGGATCTCAAACCAGGAAATCTGCACTTGGGAAAACAAACAACTGTCTGAAGATAACTGTAAGACAGACAGACAGTCCCTAGGGAAAAGAGAGACCTGCCACTCCCCTGGTTGACTTTGCACCACCTCTGCTCGACCCAGTTAAACACAAGTGTCTATCACAGCCTCAGCCTTCCCCTTGGCTCCCAAGCTCTTCCCTTAGAAAGACAGTTGGTTCTGTTTCTTCCATCCCACTCCATCACTGAATAGCCTAAATTTAGTTCACCACTCTGTTTCTATGGTACAGATTCCCAGTGAGCCATCAGAGGCAGAAGGGATTGAGTGAGAGACCACGGAGGATGGGGTGCAATGTAAGAGCCAGTGGAGAAGGAAGAGCTGTCCTATTCAGTGATGGGGTTATGATGACTGCAGACTCCCTTGGGTCATGCTGCAGCCTCTCATAGCACAGAAGGCTCTAACAAAGGCGCTTCAGAGCTTCCTGCCATGAGGGAACCAATCAGTCCCCTTCCTTCCTAATCTATGCTGCAGTGTGGTTTGTTGGCACAATGCACAGCACTTGTTAACCACTCCAGGAAAAGAAAAGGCCACTCACTCTGATTAGCTGTCAGAACTAATTTTGAGCCGTGTTATTATATGGTAAGGAGAAGAACAGAAATCTACAGAAACTGTACTTAGGGCCAGGGCCTAATCAGATTTCTTTCCCCTTCATGTGTTCCATACAAAGGCTGCCTAGGATTACTGGTGTGAGCCATTTCATTCCTCTCTTCAAGTGTTAATTAAATGTGAGATTTTAAAATATACACCCTTCTCTCCAGGTAGAACAAACTGAGACCTTTGTAAATTGCTGAATGCCCACTGGCTCCCCTAACAGCTCTGCCCTATTCCCCTGTTGGGCCACAGCTCCAGCAGCAATAAATATACAGTAATTATTTCCACCACAAATATTCCCCCTAAAAGGGGTTTGCCTTATTTTGGTATATGTACATGTGTACTTGAATGAAGGGCATATTATATCGATGCTCTTTGTTTTCTGTTTAATACCCATGGGTTCTCCAAGATGTCATTGGCAAACATGATATTATTTGCTTTAGTTCCCTTTGAAAGTACTTTTGGCTCAAGCCCTTTCTTACACAGAACTGCTGAGCATCTCATGGTAGACAGCAACTGGTTTAAGGCAGCAGACTGAACAAACGCAACCAGTGTGTTTAATTTAGAACAGAATTATCAAGGGCTTGGCCTGAAATTTTTCATCATCCAGAGCATCTTGGAGACTTTTGAAACACAATGTAGATAGCAGACATACACTGGTAAGACAGGAGCAAAGGGATATACTTATCTATTCAATAATAATTGCTGAGTGCCTATAATGTAGTCAGTGGTAAAGTGGTACCCATTCAATTCAAGTATGGTCTTACTACAGTGAACTCCAGCAAATAAACAACTAAGTCTCTAAAATATGATCTCGAAATTTAATTCAGTTAAAAAAAACAATAATATAATTTGTCTGTTGGTAGAGAGTAATCACCCCTTAAAGTCCTGAGAATATGTCCCAAGATACCTCCCATGAGTCTGTGAAATCATAGTTTATATTAGTTCTTACATATATAATTTTGTCTACATATACCTATTTTTGCCTTTCTCTTGAAGGAAGAACTTCAGGGCCAGTTGTAGTGGTATATATCCATGGTCCCATCAGAGCTAGCCTGGTCTACATAGTGAAAAATCACCTAAATAAGTAAATTTAAATACCATATAGCTTCTTTTGGCATATCTGAACTGTAAGCAGCCCTACTTTTGTGCTTTCTGAAGCATCATCAAGAAATATGTGTTATTTGACACAAGCACTTCTATATTTCAGCCATTTATATGACAACTGAAACAGCTACTAAGTAACTCATAGGGATAGCATATACATCATGGATCTATGTCTCAGGCAGGGCAGAACAGGACAGTGTACGTTTTCATCATGTTACTACTGACCATGGCTAATGGGATGTGTAGAAAGTGGAACTTTGGGTAAGGAGAAACTATAGTAATACTATTTTTATTCTTGAAAACATACTTATAGCAGAACATGTAGTGTGTATGTGTACTCCCAACACATATGAGATTAAGATGGAGAATCTTGAGTTCTAAGACCACCAGGGCTACACAAAAAGTTCAAGGCCAGCCTTGGACACATTTACTTGGAATCTTCTCTCAAAGAAAAGAAAATCATAATAAGGAAAGAAGTCTTCCATATGTGTCTTGTGGTAATGTTATTGTAAGATAGAGAATGTGTCCAGCTCTACTGGATGGGGTTTATGTGTTACATAGACTTCTGGGTATCTTCAGATTTGGTTCCTTCATAAGAGTCTTTTCATGAGCTTTCAAGTTAGGTTGAATGAGCAGTTGGAGTGGTTTTAACTTGCCCAGGAATAACAGAGATTTGGGGTTTTGAAAGGTTTACGTCTATACTAACATGACGATTTGGAGCAGAAGATATTTATAGAATACTTAGAAACCCATAATGTAGAATCAATGTGTTATGGTTGAATTATGAGCTATGGAATGGAGTGCATTGAATTTGGGTTTATAAAATTACCAAGTTGTACTGTCACCAAGAAAGACCATAGTCAGAGATACAGAACATGAAAGGGATGAATAAGACACCTGGAGTTCAAACTTCAGACAAGTGTCCTGAATAACTACTACCTTGAGTATAGAAGAGCCTATCAAAACTGATCTGGTGAGATGGCTCAGCTGGAAGGGTGCTTGCTAGGCAAACCTGTTGATCTGAGCTTAACCTAGGAATCCACGGTAGGAGGAGGGAACCAACTCATATGTAGGTCATGGCACACACAATAACAATAATATTATTTCTTAAAATTCCCACTCACTTAAGGAGAGTTAGCTTAGCATCCAAAGGCATGCCTATGAGTCACTGGTGTGGCAACCAGCATAGAAGAGAAGAATCTGACCTTTGCCCCAGATCACATTTTATGTAGATCCTGAGCTCTTTCAAAAAGAGGTAGACACAAGCTCCTTTGGGGCTCATTTTGTCATGTAGAATATAAGTTTCTGAGTTCTAGGGCCCAGACTAAATAAGTTAAACTTGAGGATCAGACTAAATCTCTCCCCACCCCACAACATCACCCATGTCAGGAGCATCTGTGGCTCTTAACCAAGTATACAGAGATTCCTCAAACATCACAGAGTATTCCTAGACCCAGTGAATGCTTGCTATGGGAAAGCAGGTGATGGCAGGGGCATGGGTAACTGGACCACTCTAGTCTCTGAAATCTCACCATTTGGTTTCCTAATGAATCCTCTATGAAATTTGTAAGACAGAAAAAGGAGAAGGTCCCAGACATAGTTTTATTGAAATAATGATACAAAAACATTGTTCACTTGTGGAGGCAGGCAAGAGAGGTGAAACAGAGTTCCATTCCCCTAGAGGCTTTCAACTTTCTCTCTTACCTTTCCTGGTCCCTTATAATTACCAATTATCAAAGCAGATTTTGTTTAACAACAACAACAACATCAAATTCTTACCCATGAGCATATGCAATAGTAGTTCAGTTAACCAGATTCTCCAAACTGCCACCCAGGAGTCCCATGTTAACAAAATGAATGGCTTGTTTTGTTGTCATTATAAACCTTCAAAACAGTCACATGAACACTCTCCCTGGGGACATACTGGGCACAGATTGAGATTCTCTCATACTAGATTTGGAAAAGTTGGGAAAATTTGAATCTTGGGACCACGTGAAGATGAATAATACAAAATTAAGCTTAGCCTGCTTGATGTCCTCATCAGGAGACACATCCATCGCACTGGATCGCCCTGTGTTTGAGGCCTCAGCTGAACTTCCCCTTGGCTGGAGGAGCAAGGCTTGAGTCCATACACTTCAATACACACACAGGTCACTTGGGATCTGGTTCTGATGTATGCTTGGATTCTAAATTATTAACCAACTCTCAAGTAATGCCAACATTCACAGATGTTGCTTGGAGTAGCAAAATTATGTTAAACCTACCCCTTTCCAAACGAGCCAACAAATATGAGGCCTAATATGCAATCTAGTCTTTTTATTTTGGAAGTTAACATCATTGAAATGTTGCTATTTTCATCTATTACATAGCAAGGGATTGTATTTTCTTCCAAAGTTTTTTTTTTTTTTTTTAAGATTTAGTAAGACAATTAGTACAATACTAATCTCTACAGTAGTTGGCAAATTGGAGGCTTCAAAGACGCAAAGTTTAGCTTATAAAAGTCCTTGCTCTCACAAAACATATTGGGCACTGAGTCCCCCATGGGTTTTTCTAAGAAGAACTGAGAAGGGGAAGATAGGGAGACCCAGCTTTCTAGTGATGCCAGCCTTCATGGATGCTCTCATGGGTCTAAGTGGAGGGATTAACAAAAATTAAAGTCCCTTGTGGATTTGCCATCAAGACCTTTATCTCCTCCCTACAAAATGGGTTAGCAAGTTTATTCCTGAAGGAAGCCAAGGACACATACTTCTCTAGTGTCTCTGTGTCTTATTGACAGGGAGATATGCTTTAACTAAGATATTATAATCAATGTCTTTATAACAGATGAAGACTTTCTCCCCTAAAATTAAAGGAAGTACTCATGAAAAAGGATTCAGCCATCTACAGACCTATCACTATCAAGATGATGAAGTTCCCCGGACAGGTCATTGTTGAAAGGGACTGTTCAGGTCACAGGTGCTTATGCTCAAGTGGTGGGAATAAGTCTTGCAGTCCATTCAGGAGAAGAAAGCTGACCCAAGCATCCAGATGAAGAAGACTGACCCAAGCATCCAGATAAAGAAGGCTGGCCCAAGCATCCAGATGAAAAAGGCTGGCCCAAGCATCCAGATAAAGAAGGCTGGCCCAAGCATCCAGATGAAGGCTGACCCAAGCATCCAGATGAAGAAGGCTGGCCCAAGCATCTAGATGAGGAAGGCTGACCCAAGTCTCCATTGCTTGGAACTGGTGTGAGTAGCTTAGAAGTACCAAGAAGACTTCTGAAGTAAAGTGAAAGAAAATAACACTCCTTGGACTAACCACTAAACAGGGAGCTCACATCAAGCCCCTTGCAATGTTCTACATTTGTAGGTTTCTTTGAATCTTTCTACTTTGGTTTTCTGCCAGGAATGGATGCAGATGTACCAACTACCTCAGGAAAACCTGTTCTCACAAGTTTTAGTGTACCACTTGGCAGACAAAATGCTCGGGTAGAGGCTGAGAACTTTCACATACATCCAGAGAGCTTGGGAATTGGGCCATCTTGACTCAATGCCCACTAACCATGGGAAAATCAGCCACCGCCGCAAGCCAACATCTAAGATGTCTGCACTAATCAGAGAAAGGGGAAATTCTACAGAGTCCAGCTTCCTCTACAGAGGAAATATCATAGGTATTTGGAAAACTAGGCCATTTTAGAATTTTTTTAGACAGTGAGGAACATCAAAGACCAGTACTCTGGTTCCCTAACCTCCTATTGCCTTTGCGCTGCACCTTCCATTATCCACTGGCCGAGGGTAAGCTCTCTGAGAAGCTGACACCCCTAAGGAAATGCCAAAACAGAACTTTCTAGCTCTGATGGGGATTGGTAGAAAAAGGGTGGTAGGGAGAGCAATTGTTTTTCTTGGGCCATTCTGTGTATGAATCCATGAGAAATATGAGAAAGGCTCATTCTAAAAATTAAACAGTGGAGAGACTGAGACATGTAATAGGGATATGCTGAGAATGCCTTCACATTACTCACATGTTAATAATCTCCCTAGGAGGGGGAGTTTCTTAAGAATGTCTGAGATTTATTTTTAAGCTTTTGGAGTACTCACAGTTTATCTTTTACTATTTCCACAGTGTTCAGAGATTTCAAATCCAAGCATTTTAGAACCTATCTTCAGCAGATACAGACAAAGTGGTTGGAAATAATCAAGGACTTTTCACAATCATTAGAGAGTTCACTGGGAGCATGTTAATTGCATGTGGGTTTTCTCATTATTTCAATAATATGTTGTATATGAGTTCCTTTGTAGGCCTGGAAGGAATGCACCTTTACCACATTTATATTTTCCCCATAGTGTCCCCTACCCATCATCACGGCTATGTCAAGTTACTGTTTACAGTCAGGGCTTTGGAAAAATCTAAGTATGTAAGTAAATGGAAAATTGTGAACCTACCAGATAGCCATCACCACACAGGGACCTGGAGAGAAATACATCACCAGGGGAGCTGACACTCCCCAACTAGTCAAACAGGCTGGAAATTAAAGGGAAAGATAAACTAAGGCCTTATCTGTGTCTTTATCAGACCTACCTGTGTTCTTAGGTTACCCATAAGGCAAACAAACCACTGAAGTTGCCCATTGCTGTGAACTTCACAGATGTTATTCCCATTGTTAGTGGACCTAAATGCAAACACCAATGCAAGTGTATCGAAATCAATAAGGCCAAATAAAGCATGGTTCACAGTGAGAGCAAAACAAATTGTCCTACCTTGGATCTTGAATGTCTCCCCAAAAGACTCCCATGTTAAAGGTGTGGTGAGCAGCCTGAGGCTAGATTGACAAGTGAACTTTCAGGAGGTAGGGTCTTGGGAAAGGTGTTAGATCACAGAGGCCATGCTGTTGAATGGGATGTTGGGATCCTGGCCTCTTCCTCTCTCTCTTGTTCTAGCTACTGTGAATTAAACAGCCTCGTCTGCCACAAAGTCCATCGTCTACTCTTACTACAGGCACAAAGAACAAGCCAAGATCAGAACTTCCCAAATTTGGAGCTAATAAAATCTTTTCTCTTCTAAGGTGATTATCCCAGAATTTTATCACAGCACCAGAAGCCTGGTCAACACATAAATATTGGCTTCTGTCATTGTCATATTCATTATTTTTAAAAGAAAAGCCTTATAAAAATAATAAAGTAAATGGCTCTTATTCTATTAGGCATAAAGATGTAGAAAACAGATAGAATATTACTTATGCAAAACCTTCTGTAGATCATGATGTGTACATTGTGTGATTTCTAAATATCTATACCCATAGGTTACTGCTGCTACTAGCTTTGCTCAAAGAAGCATCCACTGGAAGGAATAGCAGTCACAACAGAGGGTCATAACTTGTGACTGTGATGAGAATAAATGACAGCCAAATGCTCAGCTGTAAACTGACATCTATATCACATGCTGCCCACTAAGACTCTGGGACTATCTAGGAGGAAGGGTCCTAAGGAATTCAACAGTCAGAAGAGTAATGTAGAAGGCTGGCTGACTGGAAACAGTCCTGAACTCATGACAGCTGCGATCACCTGCACAAGAGCTTGGGTCAGACAACATGTCACAGAGTGCAAGGATCTCCCGAGGTCTCCCCCACCTCCTGAGGACTTAGACTCAGTTAATGATGGATGGTGTGTGTGTGGGTTTCTTGGAAACAGCCCTCACTCATGCTCCCATAAGCAGCCCTAATGTAACACACTACATCATTCAAGAAACAAGAGACAGGAGTGTTCTAAAGGGACAAGTTCAGAAAAGGAAGGCAATACGTGTGATCTAGAAAGAATAAGAGTGTAATTGAGAGGAAATATGTTCAAAATACATTGCATACATATATGAAAATGTCATAATGAAACCAGTTATATAAAATTAACATATACTAATTTTAAAACAAGACAAAGTTAATAGCTCTGTACTATGGCTATAATGAAAAATTTTTCCACAGGAGAAAGAAAGTGCAATTTCTGAGAAAAAAAATTGAAGGCATATTATAATGGGCAGTAGAATTCCTCAGCCCCTCATCACTGCGTATCTGAGAAAGCCACTGAGCGTGCATTTGTTGGTATTTGCTCTTTAATATAAGATCATAGGTAAAGTGAGATGGTTCAGCGACTGTCTTAGTTTGCTTTTTATCACTGTGATAAAACATCATGACCAAAACAGCATGGGGAAGAAAAGGTTTATTTGGTTTACTCATCTCCACTACAGTCCAGCATGAAGGGAAGCCAGCACAGAAACTCAGGAAGGAGCCTGGAGGCAGGAACTGGAGCAGAAACCTGGACCACTGTTTACTTGCTTGGTCCCCATTGTCTTGTTCAGTTTGCTTTCTTATATAGCTCAGAACCACCTGCCTAAGAGTAGTATTGCCTTGTTTTGGGTTAGGCCCTCTGACATCAATCATTGATGGGAAAAAATGTCCTATAGACTCACCTACATGCTAGTCTAATGGAGGCAGGCTCTCTGTTGAGGTCCCGCTTCTTGGATGACTCTAGTGTCAAGTTGATGGAAGCTAACCTCAACAATGGGAAATGGCAGATGCCACCAAAACTGACAACCTGAGTTCAATTCCCAGAATCCATATGACAGAATGAGAAAACTGATTTCTACAAATTATCCTCTGACTTCCACATGTGTATGGTGGCATACAAGCCCGCTCATGGGTGCACACATATAAATGAATCGTAATAAAATTATTTTTAGGAAGACTACATCATGGTCCTGATTTCCTTTATAATATAAAGGTTCTAACCATCTGTCCTGGGTTTTACTCATCAGTTGCTATGCAGTCTATCATGATAAATCAAGGCAGCAAGAACTTGAAGCAGCTGGTCATGTTACATTTGGAGTCAAAAGAAGAGAGCAAGAAATCCATACATGGCAGCATTCATCCCCTTCTGTCAGCTTATACAGTCAGGATCCTCTATCCAGAGAATGGACAGAGGGTAGGAAGGTTCTTCCCACATCAATCAGGCTAATTGTCTACTAGGCATGCCCAGGGCCCATCATACCCAGGGCCTATTGCCCAGGACAGTCTAAATTCTATCAATTGACAATTATCACTCTCTAGCATTTTCTGACAATAGTTTAGATCTAAGTTATATGATCAGTTGATAAAGATTTCTCTAAACAGTTTTTTCTCAAGTATTAGGTTTTTGATTCTTGAACTTGACAAGTAATACTGTAGTCACTTCATTATTTTTTATCTTCATGATTTTTCAAGCTTTGTATCACTTTCTTATAGCCAGAACATAGTTTGTTATCACAAAGTAGGGACCAGCTTCAGGTTGCCAGAGAATTAGTATGTTACTGGCTATAGAGATCTGTCCATTATGTAAGTAACCCTAAGGAAACAGTGCTCGCTGTCAGTCAATGGCTGCTTTTTGCACAATTGATGACAACAAGTTGGCTTCATATAATTAATCTCCTTTGTGCCTTTTACTTCCTGTGCTCCAAACAATAGAAATGACACTTATGAAGAATGTTTCTATACTCACCTTTGTAGCAGACATTACAGGACCTACCAGCATGCATCGGTAAGTCTCTTAGCCTTGAGAAACCTTGGATTCACTAGAAACAACAGTCCTGAGAGGAGGTCACTGAGTCCCATATAATAGAAATAATGACTATCCCAAAGTAAGCTGTAAGCTAAAAAGTCTTTCAGCTTTCAGAGGATAGAGATCTATGTTGAGCGGAGAGGCTAGGCTGGGGTTGCACTTAGGGGGTTGGGCAGAGTTCTGCCAGTCTTCATTGTAGAAAAGAAACAGCCTTTTATCATAGGACCAACCACCTGGAAGCTTTTAGAAAAAAAGAAAAAAAGCAACCCACAAGTGGCCTCCTTGTCTAACGAAAAGCATCCCGTGGGTTCTCACATGTTTTCAAAGGAGACAGCTACAAAGGACGTAGCCCTGTGAGAGTTTTCGTGGGCTCCTCATTTGTTCTTGAGCAGAAGCTAATGATCAATGGCCATTCCCTGGGGAAAATGTCTGAGTTATCTTGTCAGGGAAGATGAAAGTTTGCTGTGGTCCCCATCCTTTCCTCAAAGGGGAGAGGAACAGCTCTCAGTCAAAAGGGAGCAGGTCTGGTCGGACTCTTGGCATGACTGAGCTTCAAAAGTCATCATAGTGGCTCCCTGTTGATACAGCAGCACTGAGCAACTCCCAACGCAAGCGCCCATTTCACAGAATGATCAACTCTGTGCTCTGTTCCCACAAATTAGCTTTGCCTATAAGGAGATGGGAGTAACAGGCCCAGTGTGAATGTGGGTCAGGCTGATCCAAGAGGCTCTATCTTAAATGTAACCCCATATCAGCCTTGCTGCTAGACAGCCTATGAGGACTTCCCTGGTCACAGACACCACCTTCATGTTATTGCTCCTTATGGGAGATGTTTTGTGACTGAAAGACATGACCTGCCCATCACATATCCATGGAAAAATTCTCATCTGCAGTTACAGAAGGGCAAACTATGATCTGAAACCTGAATGAAAATTCAAAAAAAAAAAACAAAAAAAAAAAACCTAGATAAAGTCTTATGACTGAGCAGCAGCGTTCTTATTCCTCACTGACAGGTTTTCCTTGTCCAACTCCTGTGCACTGAGCACCTACAACCTCCATGCCACCACTCTAGGAACCACCCATGCAAAGATGAGAAGCCATCGTCCCTGAGTTCAGGCTCTGGGGAGGCAGAGACAAGGAAATCTACAGCCATTCGGAGCAGGATAACAACCACAGTGCCTTTTATTTCAGAAAAGGCAGTGGTCTCCACATGGAGTGTGTCAGTCAAGACACTTAAGTTGTGCCATAAAGGATAATCTGTAGTTCAGGCAGGGGACAGGCTGAGGTCCTAAGTATATACGGAATTGCAAATGGTCCCCTATGGACAGAGTATGGTCATCTGGTCACCAGCTTGGCTTTTATCTGATAGAAATACAGCTGTAAGTTTGGTCTGTGGGCACAGTCTCAAAGAGGTTTCAGATGTAGCAGTGAACTCTGAGGCAGATGGAGGGACTTGGGGACTAGTATAATGAATATGGTCTTTGTTTCAGATACTGTGCCCTGTGATATGTGATTAGGGAGAATTGAGGCCAGAAGAGGGTTAGAGGGGTATTATGCTACTGCCAGTAGATCTGGCTAGTGAATGGAGAGAAAAATCTCCTGGTTTAAAGGGCCAGCACCATGTCAGAGGAAAGCTTAGAAGTTAATTCTTTTTTGAACATGATTCTTAATCACTCAGTCACACCAGGGTTTGCACATTAGATCTTTATTGAGAAATTACCAGGAAATAGACAGCAGGAATTCAAAAGGAGATTTAACACTGCTCTCCTGGCGTTTGAGTTCATGGGGGTAGATGGCAATTAAATTAGTAATTATTACTAGATTTAATTTACATGGATCCAAGTTAAATATAACTGTTAAAATTCCACACGCAAAGGCAGGCTAAAATAGTACTCTTTAAATTTCCTGTGAGCCATATGATCTTAATCCTTCTCCTGTTGTCACTGTGAGAGCACCCTTTTCAGGGGTTAGTATGTCTTTGGGTCTTAAGTAAGATCCTTGTTGGACAGAGGAACTCCTTAAGACACTAGTGCATAAAGGAGATGCCATCTCCTCCAAGTTGCTTGCCTCTTGGATCTCCATTAAGCTTAGGGTTCCATATCTGTGTCTTAGCTAATAAGGAAAATGGTCTACAGCACTAGCAGCAGGGAGTTTGAACCATTTCACTAGCCATTCAGGATCTCAGTTTCCTAATCTTAAAAATAAGGAAAATCTTAAAAAAAATCTTAAAAATTTATAAGAAAAGATTTATAAGTAAATATAAATCTTTATATTTTCTCACGTGCAACCTCGCCTGCAAGGATGGCACGAGACTCAGGTTTTTTTTTTTTTTTATGGTTTATTTGGGCATTTTATAGAAGTTTTTATTTTTTTATTATTGTTATTTTTATTATTATTTTGGGAGACTCTGTTTAATAGCTTAAAAGCTCTCAGGGCTTTAAAATTAAAATATATCACGTAGGTACTGTTTATAGGTCTATGTTTGCCATAGAAAGCCACAACTTAAGGCCAAGCCAAATAGGGAGTTTGCTTATGGCAAGAGAGGAATAGTTTATGTTTAAGAGAGCACTTTCCCACGAGGGGCAAGAGAGCACTTTCTTACGAGGGGCAGAAGGCACAGTCACAATGACTCAGCTCTCAACAATATTTTATATAATTTACTTAAAAATTTATAAGTAAAGATTCAATACACTGTATTTCCATCCCAGGCTTTAAGGAACACAAGAGGCAAAGTGCTATGGTTCTGTTGGGTTCATGTTACTTTGTTGCCTACAGAGAACGAGAAACAGCTCAGAGCCAGTCCATGATTATGCCACATTTCTATGTATTTCCTTTTTAAATATTTGTTTATTTTTAAGATCTGTTCATTTGCTACATGTGTGTATCTGCACCATGTATGTGCAGCACCTTTAGAGGCTGGAAGAGGACATTAGACCTTCTTCTGGTTTGCTTACTTCATGTGGACTCTCTGGGAAATGAACTCAGGACATCTACCAGGGTAGTAAGTACTTTTAAGCACAGGGTCCATTCCTCAAAGCCTCATTTTAAGATTTTAAAGTTTTCTACCTATTGTCTTTAAAGAGTAGCACTTAGGACTTCTACTAAAGAAGGACACATATATTAAAGTGTTGGTTTCTAAATCAATATTTTTGAGAAACTATAGAACCTTTTAAGGTTGGGACCCAATGAGCTGTCCCTGGGTCTTTGGAGGCTTTGGAGACCATAGCCACACCCCTTCCTTTTCTTCCTTTGATTGTTGGCCATGAGAAGAGTGGATTTTCTTGGCTACATATTCCTGCTATGCAGTATGTCACCTTCCCCAAAAGCCCAAGTGATGCATGAAGTAACCAGGGACTGAGCCACCAAACCTGGCATGCATATAAATATTTTCTATTCAGAAGTGGATTGTCTCTGGTACTTTTTATAGTCACAGAAATCTGACAGACACAGAATGAAGAAGTCCTGTCTTGATTTCTTTCTATAATCTTGGGCCCTCTCTTTATCTGCACTGGTTGTCTTGGCAACTTGGCCTCCCCACCATCTCTGCCAGAACCTCCTCTACCTTGGCTGACAGCAAAGATTACATTGTTTTGATCTAGGTTAGAGTTTACTAATGTGAGCCATCATTCAGGGCTTGGACTAAAAAATGAGAGGCCAGGATTGTATGGAGATGGCGGTGCTCTGACCTCTGGCAACTGGTTCTCATAAGCACACATTTAGTCGCTATCCATAGTAAGGCAACAAATGTGTGCAATAGAGGACCATAATTGTCAACAATGTGGGCATTAAACAAACTAGGAAGCAAGGCTGAGCTGAAACAATTCAGCATGTCCTGCATAGCCTGAGGATCTTTGTCAAAAGCAGGCATTTCCAACAGCACCCAGCACAGGCACTGTCCAAGACAAACACTTAAATAACTTGTTCCGTCAATAAATAAAAAAGAAAACCTTTCAGACTGTTGTTGAGTTTGAGGATATAAAATCCCTGAATAAAATGTTAAGACAATAGCAATAGCAGTTAGTGGAGCATGAAAAGTTAGTGGGAAAATTTGTGTGTGTGTGTGTGTGTGTGTGTGTGTGTGTGTGGTGTGTCGGGGGTGGGGGGATCTGGGAGAATTGGGAGGAGGGGAAAGGCTTTGCTCAAAATAAACTGTACAAAAAACACTTATAATACTTTTAAAAAGAAAAAAATTCCTCGTGATCATGTTTTTAAAATGAAAACATAACTTTTAAGGGACTAAGAACCTCCATAGAGGAGGAAGAGAAAAGACTTGCTAGAACCAAGATTGCATAATCTTGGGCTTTGAAGTCCTAGTAAACTAGGTTAAAGATTGCATAGAGTCTCATCTATGTGGGAAGCCTAGGTTTAATTCTTCTGTAACATTCCACTGAGGGCAGCCAAACCCAACAAGGATGGAAAACCAGAATTACTGACCAAAGACCACATGTTACAAAACACAACCAAAAGATGTGCCCTAGGAAACAGAGCTGCTTCTGGTGTCCAGACAGCAGTCACGTGCTCCAGCCTTCTTACCAAGCACAGCATTGTGTTTCCCCATCACAGCTTGGATGTCCTTCTTCTAATTCTAATCTCCAAGCCATGTTTTGACCATGTCTGATTTGAACAAAATAGTAAATGACATTGCTTTGGGATTGTGAGTTTATGATACTGAAGCTGTAAAATATAGAATGATCTGTGGGTCTAAAAATCCTCTGAATTCTCCAACTTTCTGACATGGGTTAGTCACAACTTCCAGTAAAGGAGTTCTTTATAAATGAGGCTTCGCATATTGTTTGTTTTGGATTAGAGACAGTGAGAGATGCTAGGCAGTGCTTCACATATAGAGGCAGCTGAGCTCTGAAGCCCCAGCAGGAAAACAGAATCATTACCTAGTTAGTCCATTGTTATCTATTAATCCCTGGCATCTTTATTCTGGAAAAGAAGAGTAACCCAGATTTGCCTTCACCTGCCATCCACTTTTCTCCCTAACCATAAATCCCAAATGCTTGGTGTTACTGAGGAGCAAGGAAAGATTGGAAATAAAACAATTACTGATAGATTCAAATTAAAAGCCCTTCCCTGAAATATCGAAAAAATTACTTTGTTCAAATGAAATAATGTGTTCAGGGTGATAGCACACTGAAGAATCAATATCCAATTGCAAACATCCAGTTATCTTCTCATGGACACAGGGCCTGATAAACTCAGCTTGTACACATAGTGCAATCTCAAGGTTCTAAAACTTTATCTAACGCTTTTGTGTGTGCATTCCACGTGTATTTGTATTCATGTTGTATGCACATGTTTGCATGTGTATATGGAAGCCAGAGGTTAATGTTGGATATTTTCCTCAATTGCTTCTTGTTTATTGTTTGAGATAGGTTTGAACTCCTGAGTCCAGTTTGGCTGACTGGTCAGCGTGTTCCAGGGAGCCACCTGACCCTGCCTGTCCAGTGCTCGGACTGTAGGCACATGCGCCTGGTTTTTATGTAGGTGCCTGAGAGTGAAACTCAGGTCCTCAGCCTGTGCTTTACTGACTGAACCATTTCAGCCTTTCTGTTTCATTTCTGACAGTGGTATTTACACTTGAGGAAGTGTAAAAGTAAAAACTACTCTTAATTCTGGGACTTAGTTTACTGTTTTAGAAAGGGAACACTTGGAGTCACACTGTTTATTCCTAAGAATGGGCAGAAACCCTACTTTTGTTGTAACAAGCGTGGATCTGGGAGTCATCATAGTGGGCAGTTAAATTCAAACATAGTAGGGTATGAAGTATGTCCTTACTTATTGTGGGAGCCAGACAGTCAGTCTCATGGAGGAACACAGTAGCATGGTGTCTCTGGAGGCTCAAATACAGCTGCTGAGAGTTGAGGTTTTCTGCAGCACAGCAAGGTAAGTAGCGGAAACGGGGAGACCCAGATGTTGACACTGAGGCAATATGTGCTGGGAGGAGATGGAGAGCCTTATTGCCTCTATCTGATCACTATACATTGTGTATCTGTGTGGAGTTTTTCTACTCCATAATAATATGTAATTACTTTAGAAAGAGAAAGCACTGAGCTGAGCTGAGCCCAGTGTAGAAAGGCAGGCAGACAGTCTCTGCTCTGTTAACCCCGTGAAGCTCAGGTGATCACTTATGGGGAGAAGGTTCTTTTAACAAATACACTGAGAGCCAATGGTTTTAAT
Source organism: Sigmodon hispidus (assembly GCA_004025045.1). Taxonomy (NCBI): domain Eukaryota; kingdom Metazoa; phylum Chordata; class Mammalia; order Rodentia; family Cricetidae; genus Sigmodon; species Sigmodon hispidus. The sequence continues at coordinate 74,509 of PVIH01000925.1, forward strand.
TTGACTTTGGGGATAAATGTTAAAATAAAAAAATCAACCCACCGGGCAGCTTCTGGGCAGGAAGAGGACAAGGCTGGAAGACGAGCTGGGCTGCACTGGTTAAGGAAAATGAAAGGCACAGGAGAGAGTTCTTTTCCTCCTTCCTCTTCTCTTGTCTATTAAAAGATGCTAAATTAACAGGAAGGCCACATGTTCAAGGCCTGTTTGCCTGCATGCTAAGACCTTGTCTCAAAAACAATTATACATCACCATTTTACAAAAGACTGAAAGCATTTAGCCATTTATGACAAAATGAATAACTAGAAAATTCCAAACTGCTTGGAATTTCAGTGTGATGCTGTCAGATGATTTATTTCACTGAGTACTGCTATGGGCATTCAGTAGTTGACTTAATGGGTTTTCTAATTCCCTTTTATTCCCATTCTCTCCTTTGTGTAAAAGAAATGCATTGAGTAAAAAGCCACAAATAGCTACGGGATATGAAGCGGCTGTGATAATATGACTTGAAATTATGGCTGCAGGTGATGCCTAGGCTATAGGGGGCCACCCAACATCCCAAAGTCACCCTCACCCCAGGTTGCTTTTCCCAGAGACTAAGTATCATAGAGATTGGCAGCAGGCCCTTTTCCAGACCACACTGATAAACACGTGACTGCTGGCACTCACAGGCCCTGGTAGCTTTGCCAATGTTCTCTTAGAGAGACCTGCAGCCTAACAAGCTTCCCACCTAAGCATCTGACACTCTCTACCAATGCCTGATGGCTCTTCTAGCCTCTATTGTCCTCATCTGATTTTCTCCAAAAGGTATTTCCATTAATAATGTCTGGCAGAATTCCCTTCAGCTTTATGTCTTCTTCTTAAATGGTCAAGAAAAGCAGCCACTCAAGAGCTGCCAAGATGATTTAGCAGGTAAAGGGTCTTGCCATGCAAACTTAATGATATGAATTCAATCCCTGAAATCCAGGTAAATGTGGGAGGAGAAAATTGACTCATTCACATATACATACACATACACACACACACACACACACACACACACACACACACACACACACACACACGGAAATAAAATTAAAAATATCCACATAGGATCTTTCATGTAATTGTTACATGAATCTCCAAACTTTATATTCTGGGCGCCAGGCCCCAGGTCTTGGGTGATGAAGGTACAGTGTTTGGGTGACCTTGGTCACAGAAGCTTAAAGCCTCCTGCAGATTTTTCCCAAGAGGTGGCTTTTTTGATATGGCATCTTTTGTACTGGACAGCAACATCAGAGTGAAACTAGATTTTGCATATTGATTTCTTATTTTTTTATATTTTACTTATACCATGTTTCATTGGTTGGCATGTCCTTTTTCTATGTGTTTCTATACTACTAATTGGTTTTTACTACTGTGCAAATTCTGGTGGGGTTATTTAATATTTTTTAATCTCTCTCTCTCTCTCTCTCTCTCTCTCTCTCTCACACACACACACACACACATACACATTGGGAATGCTAGTGCTTACTTCATGGCAATCACTCACCATTCGTTCAGTAAGTGTGCTAAGCACATGGTAGGCTCTAGCCATTAAGCCATGAGGATAAATTCTAGTAAGATACAGAAACCAAGCAGTTCTCAAGTTGTCTGGATATTAGTTGCTCAATTAATTGCAATACTGATTTGTTATAACTTTTGTCATTATTTTTCGACAAAAGAAAATCATAAGCCTGCTCTTTAATCTGAGAGACATTTTGCATTTTTAAGATGTTTTCTGTACCAGACATGAAGATGCACACCATTAATTCTAGTAATTTATCTGTGTGAAATCAAGGCCAGCCTGATCTACATAGTGAGTTCCAGGCCAGCCAGAGCTACTACATACTAAGACTCTTGCCTCAAAGGGGAAAATGATGTTTTGAGTTGTTTTGTTTTTTAATAAATGGTCTTACACCGGTTTAACATTCATAATGAGGATATTCTCCATTTCTTTATCAGTCTCTTAACATTCAAACTTCTTTCAATAATTACCAAGACCCTGCCTCACTAATTTTCTTACCTCTACTCATTCATTCTCCTGAGACCACCATATCATATATCACTTCTGATTGTGTGTTGTTTTGCCTGCAAGGGCTGTTATAACAAAGTACCTGGGACTGAGGAGCTTGAACCATAGAAATTAATTTCCATACAGATCTGGAGGCTGGAAGTCCAATATCCAGGTGTGGACAGGATGGGTTTCTCCTGAGGCCTCAGTCCTTGGTTTGTATATGGCCCCATCTTTACTGATCTTCTCAGGGTCTTCCCTGAGATTATGTATGCCCCATAATCCCTTTTGTCATTTTTTTAAAGGACATCAGTCATAGTAGGTTTGGGTTAGTATTCACAGCTTCATTTCATATTAATTACTTTATTTAAAGCCCCTACCTCCAAAAACACAGTGGGAATTAATAATTCTTTCTGTGAATTTTGGAGAAAGTAATCAACCTATCATGCTCAAAAACTGCTTGCTTTGCTTATTTTACTTAACTTTATAGGATAACTCAAGAATATCGTATACACTTATATTTTTAGAATGTTCTTCCATCTGAGTATCAGCAAATAGCCCAGGTTTCTCTGGTCACTTTTTGAAGTTCCCCTTTCAAACCCAAACCCATCTTCTATGTTCTAACAATTAAATATGGGCATTTCTCAACACTGCCCCCCCCTGCTTGCATCTATTGCAACAATGAAAATTCAGTTGTTTGTTTGTTCATTTGATTTTTGATTTTGTTTTTCCAGAGACTTGGGACTACATATTTCATCTCATGAGGTTTGCCACCACAGAAAATGACTTCATCGTTTCTTTCTTGTTCAGAATGGTCTTTGTTGTTGTTGTTGTTTGTTTGTTTTAAAATATACCTATCTTAGAAAAATCACCTCACACCCCGTTGCACCAGTGCCTTCATGATGGGGAATTTCCATGGAATTCTTTGATGAACTTGGTGGCCCTCTGAGCTGACACAAGTGTGTAGCTACTCTTGACATCAAGGTGATGGGGGAAGTAGGGAAATTCCAAGGTGCACACTACTTGAAAATCGTTTAGAAAAGTTGACAGATAAGCATCTATATTGCACCCATTTTGCAACTGTCATGTTGTGACAAGGACCTGGCTGTTACTGCCTCATGCTGTTACTGCCTCGTTCTGTCAATGGGGAAATATGTACTTTTCCTTTGAGTTGAACTAACTCATCAGCTCAGCTATGGTGGACGGTTTAGGGACATTTATACTTCAAAAGACTTCAAATGGGTGTGTGTACTTGGTATCAGACATTGTGCTTATCCTAGGAGAATGACAGGGATGGTAGTTGCTGGCCAGGCCAAGAACAAGCTTCTTTTCCTAATAAATGTTATGCTATCATGGCTGTTCATCACACTCAGATCTCCCCATATTTGCACGACTTAAGCCCTAGCTTGCCTCCTCCAGAACAGACCCTACCCAAGCTTGCTACCACTTCACCCCCTTTCTTGCTATGGCTATATGACTCTGGTCATTTAATCTCCTCTTACCAGAAACTATTTAATACACAAATTCTGTATTTGTCCTGAAGTAAATTAGCCTAAGTGAAAGTTTATCAGCTTCCAATTTTGCTCATGGGCTTCTAACATCCCTAGTTATGAACACATGTGATTGTATGTATTTAACACCCTTCAAAGATACTAACACAGAATAATTTCATTTGGGTTTTACTTAACCATTCCTTGGATTTTGTTATTGTTTCTTTCCCTCTTGGAACAATTTAAAAGTTTTACAAACATACCCATTCATTCCTACATTGAAGCAGGTCTCCTGTGCAGCTCATGCCAGCCTTAAAATTACAATCCTCCTGCCTCAGCTGAGATTACAGACACGTGTCACCAGGCTTGCTTTCTTTTGAACAACCTTGATGTTATTTAAAAACAAAACACAGCTGGAAAAATCCCCAGATGTTAAGAATCTTCCTTGCCCCGAGGTGCTGCTGAATCAGCTTTGGCTATAAACTATGTCACAAACACTACCCAGTTTAAAGCCAGAGTATAGCGATAAGTGGAATTTACACACACACACACAGGAAGGCATGCCCGATGCTGCAGATACAGATTTCTTAGTATATACATTTTGCTGAAGAAAATAACAAAGAGTAGTAAACACACCCAGTTTCTAATGAGTTGGGTCCAGAAGGATGGCTGTTAACTCATAGAAAACTCTTAGTTCTCTCCCTCATAGTCCTGAGACTGCCTGTGCATGCTCTCTGTGTGTGGCTGGCCCTATCTGTGTTCAATGGTACTTAGGGAAGTGGTGAGTTCTAAGAAAGAGAATCAGAGTGAGGCTAAAGCTGAGCTCCCCTCATTTCAGCAGAATTAACTCAGAGGCAGGGTGTAACTGTCTGACTCTAGAATTAGTAACGTCACATTTGCAAAGTTATTTTCTGACTTTCCTCAGCCCCAGTTTCCTCTCCAATGGCTACATACCTGTTAAATGACTTGGTAAATATGTCCAAATGACAGATTTGGAGTGGGTGTGTGCACACAAAGAAAGGGGAAGGAGGTTAACGGCCACACATAAACAAGCAGCCCGTGGAGCCCCTGGCCAATTTTTACAGCTGGATTTTTATAAACTCCATGAAGACTTGGGTGAGGGACTGGTTTACGATGTTACCATGACAATACTGAGGGTTTTTGACAAAACACCAGGACGCTGAAGTGGATGGACTAGGGGGAAGAGGCAGGGTGGATGGGGCAAGTACAAAGGAATTTAAGACCCTCCCTCACTAAATATTTCACAGCAGAATGCTTCACTGAGCTGTCACTGTATTTAATTAGCTGTGGAGTGATGGGGGAAGGGTTAATCCAAGGTCACTGTGGGGGAAAGTGAAGACTGTGACACAGGCTGCTATTTTGATATCTGCTGAATGCCACGTTGTAGTCAATGAGGACAGTGGATGAGTCCAGCCGGGAATAATAAACGTCGTAATTCTTTAATTTAATTTGATACGACAGCACTTAGTGCCTGAGTTTCTGTAGATATTTCTCAGATTCTTTCTGCCAACCCAGGATTTTCTGGTAAAGTGTTGGAAGTGATTGCCATGTGAGAAGAATTTGCCACTTTTCAAGTTCAGAAACAACTTGATTAAACTCAATTAAAAACAATTGTTTTGTTTAATTGTGTTCTGTACTTGAACTTGCCTGTTTACACTAGATCAAGTCTTTGGTTTCTCCTCTTATTCGCACAACATTTCTTCTCTGGAAAACCTTGCTTACTTGCATGCAATAAATGCAATTCTGTGCAGGATGAAGGAAGACTTACCATATTGAGCTAACCGGCCATTCGTTCATCCATTCAACACGCTGACAACCTCTCCTGTGAGTCAGAAATTTTCCAAGGGTCTTGTTCCTAGTGATCATTGGGACAGAGAGTCCCTGTCACAGAGCCTGAGAACCAGAATATCTCCTCAGAGAAAATCACCCAGGGCCACAGTGGGTGTGATTTAATTGTTAGTCACTTCTGCAACAAACAAGCCACAGACGTTCTAAGTGATCTATTAAAGACAATGGGCTAGTTCAGTAATATAGCCATGCTGAAGAATGACCTGGTCTCTAAAATTTCTTAAAGTCACCAGATAGGATCCTTGTGGTATTTCACACATGAACTCCTTCATATGCATTTTTTATATAATATTTTAGTCACAGTTTAATACCATCCTCCCCTACTTTCTAATCTTTTTATTAAAACTTCACACTCATACCCCAAATTGAATATTTAATCTGCTTTGAGTGATGTGAAGAAGGAGACAACCATTTCCCAATAAGCAGTAAGAGGGGTGAGATCAACTAATTTGAGCCAGGTCAGGAACAGTTAACTCTCAAGATGGTCAAAATGGTATGTTAAAATAAAAGGCTTCCACAGATGTGGAAGGTGTGTGGGGTTTGTCTTTCTCTACTAAGCATATTGTACTCAAAAAAAGTCCTGGTTAGTGTATCAGGCACAAACTGTAGGATTTCTTTTCTTTTAATATTGAATAATATTTCACAGAGGGAGATGAAGTGAGAAGAAGAAGAAGAAGAAGAAGAAGAAGAAGAAGAAGAAGAAGAAGACAGGTCTCCTTAAGCCACTCATTCACCAGTGCACACTTACTTGGATTATATTATGACTAGCACTGTAATAACATTAGAAGCAAAGGACCATGAGAAGACATTGTTCAACAGGCACAAAGTTACAGTGACACCAAGAACATATGTTCTGTGTTCTGTTACACAGTAGGGTGAACGTTAGTAATATTTTATTGTATATTTCAAAATAGTTAAAGGATTTTGAACATTCTTACCACAAATAAATGATATGTATGCTAGTTACCCTTATGTGATCATTACATAATACATTTATGCATCTTTGCTTGACAGTATACATAAAAATAGAGAGTTATTTTTCCAATTTAAAAAAAAAACTTTAAACTGAGACAAAGAAAAAAATATGATTCATCAAGAAACAACATTTTTACAGTGGGTGCAGACCATCATCAGGAAACAACATTTTCACATTGGGTTCAGACCATTATCAAGAAACAACATTTTCACGTTGGATACAGACCATCAATCCCAAACCAAAGCACATTCAGCATGAGTTAAAGAACATTATGCTAGAAAACTCCAGGCAATTCTAAGCACATTGACGTCTGCAGAAGACCTTCAAGGAGTTCCCCTGAGCAGCAGGCTTAGAGGGAATGATTTAGGACTGAGCACAGGATAAGGACTATCTTCTTCACCAGCTGCCTTGGGGTTGACCTTGGGACTTAAGAGCCAGACAGCTGACAAGGAGTGGCAGCAGTTGTGGGAACAAGATATTATACTCCAGCACCTCATCGAATTCATCCAGTGGATGGAACTCTGACTATCACATGCATTTCTGTAGTTGGCATTAACTGGGTGCCAATGGTCCTCAATGGGTTCTTATATACATCAGCAGAATTGGGGATGTAGAAATAGGAGTTAGTTGTTTTACTTACACAAGTTCTGTGAATGTTTTCCTGGACCCAATGGAAATTTACGTCACCTTGGAAGCCACAAAGACAAGGACATGTGACTACAGAGAGGTCTAATATGGCTCACATATAAATGATGTTAAATAAAAATACTTCTAGAGCAGGCTGAATGCTTGGTCAGTAACATGCTTGTCATGAAAACATGAGAAGTTGAGTTCAGAGCCCCAATACTTATGTATAAAAAGCACAGTACAGTGGTAGGTATTTGGAATCCCAGCATTGAGGAGACAAAAAGACAGACCCTTAGAGCTCACTGGCAGTCAAGCCTAGCCAAGTCAGTGAGCTGAAAGTGAGGGAGGATCTTGTCTCAAAAAACAAAGTGGAGAGTGACTGAGGAAGACAGTAGACACAGACGTTTGGCCTTCACATGTATGGACACACACATGAACAAACATCTGTGCATGGACTTGCACATACCCAAAGAAACACACACACACACACACACACACACACACACACACACACACACACACACACACGAGAGGAAGAGGGAGATGGGGGGGAGCTTACTTTATAAATTGCCAATCCAGAAGCTCAAGTGTGACAGAAGGTCACAGGGTGGGAGTTGAGCCCCCTGAGATTTCTTTGTACTTGTGAGTCTGAATTACTCACAGTAGAGATTCAGAGAAGTTCAGAGAATGCTGCTGTCTTAGTCTCTTTTCTATTGCTATGAAGAGACATCATGATCGAGGAAACTCATAGAAGAATGAGTTTATTTGTAACTTACAGTTTCAGAGGGTCAGAGTCCCATGATCTTCCTGGTAGAGAATAGAGCAGCAGTCAGGCGGGCATGACTATGGAGCAGGAAGTGAGACCCGTACATTTTGATCCACAGGCATGAGAAAATGAGAGCTAACTGGAAATGGCATGAGTCTTTTAAAATCTCAAATCCCCCCCACTAATGACATCCCTCCTCCAATAAGGCCATACCCCTTAGTCCTTCCCAAACAGTTTCACCAACCAGGAATCAATTATTCAAACATAAGCTTAAGGGGACATTCTCATTTAAACCACCACAGCCATTATGCTGGGAGTGGGCCTTGTATCGAATCTTTAATTGCTCAAAACCAAACATTTCTTGGAAACTCCTCCATTGTACAAGCGACAAGTACAGAACCCATGAATAAATGCATTTGTGTTTGGAAGAGGTTAACTCTGTATCTATTGTTGGGAAACCAAATGAGTCAGAGTTCCCATCAAGGTCTACTAGTCTGGCCACTTGTATTTCTTGTTCATTAAAGCCTCAATGGTTCTTTCAAGATGATCTACCATGTACTTTCTAAATACAAGACCCCATACAATGGCATTCTACAAGGTGGCACAATTCTTACAAAAGCCCTGATAGGTGGTAAGCTAGCTGTGTTCTTAAGTAGGGCAGAGCAGGTGCTGAAACTTCAATATAAAGGCATGTTAGCATTGCTTTAGTCCTTGTATCTGTGGATGTCCATATTTGGAACTGCTAGGTTTGCTCAAATGACACCACATAGTTTCACAAAACACATGGGGAGGAGCACTGGCAAGAGGCATTTTCTATCCAAGAAATAGAAGATATTTGAGCTTACTTTTGTTAGCCATTTGCTTTTTGTACTACAACTGAACCCAAGGTCTTGTACACTTTCCCATGAGCTGCATCCTCAGCTCATCAGCCTCCTTTTGGAAGAATTTTTGGTTTTCTGACCTTTGTAAGACCCATTTAAACAAAGGCTTAAGTTCTCACATAGACAAAGTGTAGATTGTTATTTTCTTAAATCCAGCACTGAAGTTGGATTCATTTATGCCATTGATTTGAATGATTTAAAACTTTGTAGGTAAGTCCACCTACAATGAGCCACAGCAAAGAAAATACAACATGCAGATACATACCGCACAGAGCATCTCCCAGAACAAGAGGTCTCTAGTTTGCATGGCAGAGAAGCCTTGAGGGTTGCTGTGAATGTTTTCATCTTGGGTCTGAGGGTAGGAACTAGATAAAAAATCAGATCTGTCAAGGAGGTAGTGTAGTGGGAATCAAGTTCATCACCTTGAACTAGAGGCATGGCCTCTTGGCTAGCATAGGTATGGGATTCACCTATGACCTTCGAAGCTGTAGCTGGGAACAGCTTAAGGATCTGGGTACACGGCCACAGCTCTTTCTGCTTTCCCACCGCTTGGAAGGAAGACCTGTTCTATCTGAATGAGTGGATTGTTTCAGCCTTCCTGCCTTTTATTTCTGTTGTAAGTTGCTACTGATCCCTTTAGTAAATACTGACCTATTAATCAATTGCCTGTGATTAATATCTATCTACAAGGCAGTATAGCTGCCATGAGCAAAGAGAATTGGTGGATTTTCAGATGCTAAGGCTAGGTTTTGGAGTTGGAAAGAATGGTTACTACGACAATTAAAATATTTTTTATTAAAAGTTGTTTTTTTTTTTTACATAACAACCACTGTTCCCACTCCCTCCCCTCTTCCCGGTCACCCTCCCCAGCTTCCCCCATTCTATCCCCATGCACTCTTCAGAGATGGTAAGGACTTCCATAGGGAGTCGATACAGTCTGGCATATCAAGCAGAGGCAGAATCAAGCCTCCCCTCTCCCCTTGCCCAGTGTCAAGCCTGAACAAAGTATTCCTCTATAGGGAATGGGCTCCAAAAAGCCAGTTCATGACAATTGGAATATTTTGAAGTGTGGTTGTACCTCTGTTTAACTGAGCTAGTGTAAACAACCTGGGCTGGTAACATGATTACCTCATGCTCTTGGCATTCTCCGACCCTTCTAACAATAGAAAGGCCTTTGAGACCAGCAGCCAATGTATAAAAGAAGAGAGTTTGTGGGTTGAAAAAGATCATGAGTGAGAGGCAGATCTCAGCCAATATCTATGGCTCTTGAGAGATTAGTCACCTGAGACATCTCCCACATGAAGATCACTTAGAAAGATGTGACAAGAGAGTTCAATGTTAGAGAGCTGATGAGCAAGTTCTTTATGGCAGTGTCCCAGCTCTGCCAGGACCCCCTTCTTAAAATAATCAACAGGTGGGATACTTGATTGTGGCTTCACAGTGTCAGCACATGTGAAAAGATATATTACCACGTTACGTTTTCACAACTTGATTTTCTCCATGTAATGACCCTTGACTTGAGGAATTCAGAAATGTTGAAAACTATGTGTCTAGGGCTTTTCATATGGATCTGTAGCGTGTCTGCCTATTGATTGCATCAAAAGTCCTGAGATAGGAGTGTGTGCACATGTGGGTGTGTGCACACATATATGTTTATGGTTTTAAACCATCTTTGTTTTATTTAGATAGTATAGTCATCCATTATACTCCCTGCTTCTAGATATTGAAGTTTTACAACCAAAGTCCTTCCTAGTACCTCTTAAGAGAATGCAAATCACAGTTATGTCCTCTCTGTCACAAAGAATGATTTTTCAGAAATCATTTTAATTAAAATATATATGTCTTATACATGTTTTTGTAAAAGTGGACAGATCTCTCTCGTGGTTGGACTGTTGATTAGCTCAGGGGTACTGGACATGCCAGCTTATACTCTTGCTTGTCACTATACCCCCTTCAGAGCAGGAAACCATTAAAAGAGTGTGGCCTGGGCCCCAGTTGCACTACAGGGATCATCAGGTTGGCAAAGAAGCCTGTCTCTGGCCTCCATGTCTCCATCACTAGGTCCAGCATGTTCACAGCTATGACACTGAAATCTCAAGAGAGGTGTGAAAGCACAGAGATTTAAGGAAACAAGCCTCATGACTGCCTTTCTGGAACCTTGCTCTGTGTCAAAGCCAGCCAGGTACAATGGGTGTAAAGCAGGGAGAATGGCAGACCATGAAGAAAAAAGACAAAACATACATTTTCCTTTAGTAGAGAGTCCTGCCACTGGGAGAAGAAACTTGTGGAGTGCTGAGAAGTATGAAGTGAGGTGGTCAGTGGAAGGGTAGGAGAGGGAATTTTCTCTTTTCAGAGAGACAGCAGAAGTGTCAAAAACCCTTTGAAATTTGTACAACCAAAGACACAGGTAAAAACTGACCAAATAGGGAAGTGAAGAAAACCCTATAGTCACAGGTTTCTGACTCAGCCAGAAACTCTCAAATACCTTGCAGCTGCTTCCCAAATAATTGACTTAGAAGCTGAATATTATAGTGATTGCTGGGCCAGTAGTTCAGGCTTGTTACTGTCTAGCTCCTACACTTAAATTAATGCATAATTCTTATCTATGTTTAGCCACATGGCTTGGTACCTTTCCTCAGCGCAGTATTCTCATCCTGCTTCCTCTGCATCTGGGTGGCATCTGCTGCTCTGCCTTTCCTCTTCCCAGAATTCTCTTAGTCTGGTTACCCCACCTCTACTTCCTGCCTCACTACTGACCTATCAGCGTTTTAATAAATCAATATCAGTGACAAATCTTTACAGTATACAAGAGCATTATTCCACAGGACCTCAGAGTCTGCAAATCAGGATTCCAATCTTGGTCAGTTTCCCACCAGCTGACAATTCTTGGCTAAGTATTTTATTCAATGTGAATCTCAGAATCCTCATCTGTGAGGGAGTAGAGGGTTTGGGTTTCATGACCTAGAGTCTCTATTATTTTTATAATTATATATCTGAGAGAAACTGTTCCATGAGGTTTCTCTTCTCCAAAGCTTGATAGCGAACAACACTGAGCTCATCTGATGGGAACTGCTATGGAATGCCTTCATATCACCCCTTTAGGATAAGCAAAGCTTAGTGATAAAAACTGGCAGTTTTTTTCTCTTATAACAGGCTCATATCACATCCATATCCCCAAGTATAACATTCAGAAAGCCAGACAGAGAGCATTCGCCTTTTCTGCTGTCGGGTTGAGCAGTCTCTGCCCCCATTTCTATGGCTGTCCTTGTGCAGCTTCCCATCTCTCCAAAAGAGAGTCAGCAAGCTGGATTCGTGGACCTACCTGTTTGCCTCTGTACTCCCTCGTCTGTGTTCTTCCCCTTTGTATAGCCCAGAATCTAGTTTGCTGGGGAAGGAAGGCCATAGCTTACTGCTCTCTATCTTGGTGGGCATGTTATCTATGATGTGTTCTGGCACTCCAAGCACCATTGCTCAGTGGTTGGTTGCTTTGTCACTTATAGTTTCGGTTTGAGTAACATTAGCTAGGTTGATCAGATTTTCCCTGTGCAGCCTGAGTATCATCTCTAGAGCTTATGTAAAAGTGGAAGATGAGACCCAAATTCATGGAGTTGTGCCCTGCCCAACACCCTTGCTCCTCCATGCACATATGTACGTGTGTGCACACAGACATCTGCAAATAATTTAAGAATATTATGTCTGTCATGTACAATGGATTTAAGGATTCTGACCCATTTGACAAGGATAATTAGGATTGCTAAGTCTCTCTGATAGCCATTAGACAGTTCTTCATAGCAACACACAATGAATGATAATTCATCTGACCAAGACCCCCAGATCAGAGATTCTCAGGAAGGTTAAAGTATAGCCATGATTAGTGCAAAGACAAAGTTCTGTTAACAAACTGGTAGACAATGAAACATACTCTGGAAATATCAAATAACACCTTTTTGGAACGTTAGAGCTATAAAATTATTCCTCAGTTCAAAAGGGGAATTTGGGCATTAGAAGAAAAAAAAACCATTTTGATTTTCAAGTTGAAAATTGATAAAGACCACAAAAGTCCTAATACTATTATATGCTTTCCCAAAGAAGAAGCTTAGCAATGTACAGAGGAGTCCCTGAACAACACAGGTGGTTAAAAGCAGAACTGAGGCTCAGTCTAGGACCCGTGACTCTCAATCAGTTCCTTTTTCTCCTTTCCCGGCTCAGTTCTTCTAAACAGATGCACCCTATCTGCAGAAGGAAGACATGACTGTGTCAAGTGGTGACGACATCAAGCCTTCAGCTGCCTGCAATATCTCCCAGCAGCCTCTCTGGCCAAGACCTCTTTTGTCTCTGGAAGTTTTCTCCAGGATTCCAGACAGCATAGTTTTGCTTGCCTGCCTCTATGTGCATGTGCATACCCGGGCAACACTTACAATGATCCTCTTATTCCTGGTTGCATTTCTTGTTTGGATATACTATGGGATATATTCAAGGCTCAATAAGTATTTGTTGAATCAATGATTAAAAAATTGAGTATGGCACTAATGGCTGAATGAAATGGAGTCTGGGGGGTCTGTTGTGTATGTCATAAGGGTGGATTAAGGCAGCCATCTGTGTGAAAATAGAGGAATACTGAAGAATGAATGACAAATAAAACTATCATTCCAGGACAGACAGTCAGGGTGGGGATGAAGGTGGGGGAGGCTGCTATATTTATGTGTGATGAAGAAAAGTACAAAATTATAGTTCCTATAGGAAACATAACCTGCAAGATATCCTTTGTTTCTTGCTAAGCCCAAGGGTGAGCACTACTTGCCATTATTCCTTTATCCAGAATTTCTTTCTTAACATCAAAATCCAGATGCAAAAGCATTATGACCACACGATCTCTCTGTGTTTATTAAAAATCCCAGGGAAGCACCATGTCCTCTACCATATTTAATTTCTTTAGCCACTGGGAGGTGGAATATGGTGGTATTTTCATTACTATTGAAAAAGCTGAAGCAGGAAACTGATTTTCAGCTTTCTAAGTGTGTACTTTAGCAATCAGGCTAACAACTTTCTTCTCTTGCTCATTTAGACTAATGCTAAAATTTAAACAGGGTGAATATTTTTATGCTGTTTCCACAGACAATGTAAGATTTTCTGCTGTTTGTTAAAACTAATGCTAACACACAGACACACACACACACATGCACATGCAACATTTTAATGCAAACCCATTTAATGCATAAGAAGGGCACGCATCATAGCAGTCCTGCAAGCCTATCTTGCAATCTAAAATGTTTGCGCGTTATCTACAACTGTATCTTCCCCAAGGAACTCTTTCACAAAACTCCCATAAAGGAAGACAGAAGATGAGAAGAAAAAGGTTGTGTGTGTGTGGAGCAGGGAGTCACACAAGCAGTCTTAAAAGAATTTCACAATGCTATCCGTACCCTTCCTGGTGTGTACACGGTTTATATTTTCTACTTGTGATGAAGCTGTAGGTCTCTACCAAAGGATAAACAGAAGGGCGGGGGGAGCATAAGAAAGAGAACGCTGTTTGTGGTTGCCATTTCATTGTATTTCAGTGAGCTCTTCTCTTGATCCTCTGTGTTGACCTACATTACTTGTGAGCCATGGATACTACCGCCATCATTCCATATAAATAAGCTGTTATTCTCAAATGGTTAAGTTCTGTGGTGACTTTATCACCATCAACTCCCTTCTTCCCTCATAGAGCAGATAAAAGACCCTATGAAAGGGTTACAAGATGGACAGAGCTGGAGACAGCTTTTGCCTGGAGATTTTTTTTTTTTTTTTCCAAGATCAAAATCAGAAGTCATCCTTTTAAGGAGCAGCTCTGAATTTAATTTTCTTCCCTTTGTTCTTAGTTTTAACCCACCCCCAGCTGCACTTAAGTCTCCTGTGTTCTTCATTCCCACTGAATGCCAATGATTCACCTTTCTGTCCTTCCTTTCATCTGGGAACCACGAGGCCTTCTGATGCTTCTCTGATGAGCTTCAGAGGAGTGATCCATCAGGTAAGTCCTTTGATATGCTTCCTTGCCGAATGTACAGCAAGTGGAGACTCCTCCCTAAGAGCAAGGCCTTCTGGACCACATATAGGATTAGGTGATTTCAAAGAGCAGCTTGGCTTGGGTGGATGGCAGAGTTCTCATGGGGTAAGGGGCACACCGGTAGAAGAAGTAATAACTGTGTGAGCCCACATTGGCGCCCTGGCTGGATTTCAACAGTTCTAACCTGCACAGGATGCCCCATTGGGGAAGTTTATTCAACTATGTTTCCCAGAATACAGGTGCTTGTGATTGGACATGAACTGGTCAATATATCTAGAGGTCTGCTGCTTTATGGGTAGGCGGTTGACAGCTAGCACTAAGAGAAGTGTGAGACTCTAAGAGAAATCTCATTTGATTACCTTAGGAAAGCTTGAGAACAAGGTGTACAAACAAAAACTGTAGTTCCCATCCAGAGGGACCCTGGCTTATTTCCTAGATAAAATCTAAAATATGCCACAGACTTTCTGGGCTAAGAATATCTAAGGTCCATGCTGCAAATGAGAAAGAGAATTATTTGGAATACTTGAAGCCTATTTTTCTTTGACAGGTGTGTGCTCAATGGTGCATTGTCCCACAACCTCAGTTACCTTGACAAGTAGGACCAGTTCCATTGAAAAAGTGCCAGGTGTGCAACTTATCACAGGTTCAGGTTGCATGGGCGTAGACCTGTGGCACCCTACTGGCAAACACAGAGTGGCTCAGAGCTTAAACAGTAGAGCAAGTGTAAAGAAGTAGCAGACAATGGTGCTGGCATATTTCTTTAAAAACAAACCCAAACCAAAACCCTATTAGGGGGAAAAATGAGTAATAGAAAAACTTCTCTTTTTTTCCACCATGAAAGACTGTACAGATTCTCTTTAAAAATAAAATGTGTTTGTTGTAACACTTCATGAAGGGAGCCATTGACTTCTGGTGTCTCCTCAGATCTGAGCCCATCATTGCTGAAGACCTTTTGGTGAAGATGAAGGAACCTCCAGCTGAATAGAAGATAACATGTGACCCTGACCTCCATCATCCCTTCCTACTTTCTGTTTATCACCCTCAATACAAAATCACATTTAGCAAGAACATTCTGGGCTAGTGATGTGGGGAGAGCATAGAGGTAGCCAGAGGGGTTTCAGATCCCTTCTTCTACCCAACCTAATATTTCTCCATATCAGAGAACTAATCTTGATGTATTTCTGTTGTGATAATAAAGTCAAAGTAAAAAGAAGACCATCATGTTTTCTGGTCTCACAAGAATATGTCAAGGACCCAGAGAGGAAAAATTTCAAAACATAGGGTCATCTGTACAAAGTAAGCTTCACATTACTGTAATAAAATGCTTGAGTCAATTAACCTACAAATAAAAAGCTTCTAGATGATCATTTTGATAGTAAAGACCCAGGATCAGGCAGCTGCACTCGTTTGGCTTCTGGTGAGAGTGACAATTGTCAATGGCTAGGTCACATGCTGGAGTGAGTGGTCAAATGTTGAGCCAGGAAGAGAAAAGAATGAGATTCTGGGTGTCGTAGTTTTCTTTAATAGTACCTCTCATTAATCTAAGGCCTACCTACTAGGCTCCCTGGTTAGAGGTCAACAGCACTTCATAGTTCTCTCGTCTTAGGGACCACACCTTTACATACAGACCTTACAGAAACATAAGACCAACCCACAGCCATGTGAAAGGCCAATGGTACCAGCAGTGTTCATTTGCAGATGGCCCTTTAGCCAGAACAACTTTCCTTCAGGCACATTGAATACCCTGACTTCCTCCATCGACCTCCATATTGTTCCTCAACATTACTGAACTTGGAGTTTCTACTCTGGCCATCTTTCCATAGTGTAATTTTTACTTCTATTTCAAATACAGACTGAATATGTTTGTCTCTTTAACTTGAACAGAAATACTATGATGGAACCCTCAAAATCAGGTACTATTTGAAGAAACTGAACAAAGAAAAACAAATGTCGTATGATGTACCATACAACATGTGTAGGATCCAAAGCAATTGTGTTCTTTGGAGATGGTTTAATGGGTAAGAGGGATTGCTATACAAACAGGAGGACCTGAGTTCAAATCCCCAGCAACCACACAATCAGAGGATTGCTGCATGCCTCTGTAACCCCAGAGCTGTAGGAGAATGGAAATAGAAGAATTGCTGGGACTTTCTGGTCACCAGTCTAGCTCCAGTTTCAGCGAGTAATCCTATTTCAATGGAATAGGGCAAAGAATAATAGAGCAGCAGTATTTATCTTTCTGTGACCTCCAGGACATGTGGGCACATATACCACCCATATATACATCATATACACCAAACATATAAACAGATAAGTACATAGATACATGAAAATTTAAATTGAAAGATTTTAGGTTGTATTAAAAGAAGTAGAGGGTAGAATGGTGTCTACCACAAACTAGTAGTCAGGGTGTTTGAGCAGATGTTGAGAAGAATATAGAGTGTTAGGAGGATATTCATTAATTAAAGGAAATTTTAATAACCATGTATCATATTCCTGATACTTATTAAAAGATTAGACTTAAAGGATCGTATCACAATAAAGAATGATATATGAATTACTGCATATGTTCTGATATTAAATAGTATATACCTGTTTCAAGTAATCATGCTTTACATGATAAAGTTTTATATTTATATATAAAAATTTTAATTAAAAACTTTAGAAAGTTAGACAATCTTCAACATATCAAAGTTGGTATTGTGATTCTACCCTCCACGTTCTGTATTCCACAATCACCACTATTTGAACCCTTGAAATACCCACCCCCCAAGGCCACACTCATTCCACACAATGGCTTACCCATAGACCTGGCATCAATACTACATGCAGACTTAACCTCTATTCTTCAGTTGCATAAGACACAGTAGATTAAAAAAAATTGAGTGGTTGACTAAATATGTGTGACAATTTTGATGTCTGAGCTAAGAATAGGACAAATACAGTTAATTAGTGAGAAATACCAGAGTCTGCAGGTCTCCGGAAATAACATCCCAGAAGGTGGAAAAAGAGCTGACTTCAGAGCCATGAGAACTCATTGTGTGTCCTTCAGATTCAACTAGGGCTTCCAAAAACACCAGGCATTTATAGATGATTGGTATTATGGTTTTTAATGTGTGCTGAAGAGATGAATGTCAGTCTCAAAAATCATTACAGTGAAGAGACATTTCAAAAATATTTAGTATAAAGTAATTGTTCTTACAGGGAGGGATTTGCATGAGTCACATTTTGTGTAGGTCACTAACCTGATGAATAAAGAGAATGAGACAGAAATCACTGAATTAACAGGAGCACAGAAAAGCAAAAGCAAGAGGAGATTGCCCTTGGACTAATTAGCTTGGTACAAACTGGGGAAAATGCAAATAGATTTCTAGTGTTTTGCCTCATTTGTCATTAGCCCTGTACTATTCAATAGTTTACCCAACACTTAGAGATTTAGAAACCACATTGTATGGCACCACAGATGACTTCTGTGTTGTCCAGAACAAAATGTGAATTGAAAAAAAAGACCTCTGCGCAAATTCAGCAATAGGGGAAAACAGCAATAATTCTATTAGAAGATTCTTGATAATAATGAAACATTAGGGTATATTACTTCCACAAAATTTGCATCTGTGTATAGGCTGAAGAAACTTGTGATTTCCCCCAACTCAATATGAGTTGACTGTGGGATCTAAAGCATTCTCCAAAGAAAGAAAGAATAAATAAATGAAGGCAAGAATGGTTTTCTTCTCTGCATGGTGGTAGATCACCTTTGGGAGCACTGCTTTAGGGCTCATGTTAGAACTCACCTTTGAACTGGGAAAGAGGTAAAACATAGAATAGTTCAAGGTAATGCAACCAGATCAGATGAGAAACAGCAGAAAGATCTGTGGTGAACACCTCGGCAAGGTGGTACCTCAGGGGCCAAGGCAGTTGCCTTCCATAGCAGAAGGGCTGTCCTAAAAGACATCTTGTTGAGTCTGTGAGACTTGTCCTACAGGTAGCAACAGCAGGTGGCAGTTATGTGGGTACAATGTCATTTCAGTACAAACAAGTGATTAAAATAATCACAGCTATGATCAAGAAGCCACTTATGGCTGTGTGTTAATGAGAGTCTTTCACCTGAACACACGTCTAAAGGGTGTTCTAAGTTCTCCTTTAGAAATATGTTGTTGCCACAATGGCAGACTACAAAAATGGTCTCAGATATGTCCCCAATTCTCTCTCCTTCCATATATATAAAATCAATATGAGAGTTATAACATCATTTTTCAAATGTTAGACTTCACAGTTTCTCTGTAAGAAAGTCAGCTTCTTATGTCAACAAAATAGCATCCGAAAGAAAACCCAGCAGGCATCTAAGAAAGTGGTCCAGGCAGTAGACACACCATACCAGCAGGGGGGTGGAAAAGAAGTTTATTTCTTCCTATCTTTGGTAAGATGCACTCCATAAAGCATGGAACTCATTTTGATCTAAATGCGTTCATTCTCAAGAAGCTGTTAATTTTCCCTGCTCCATTCCCTCGACAAAAAAACTTGAGGCCCTGATCTAAAAAAGATTCTAAATAAGGTGACAGCAATTTCAGTTTCCTCAAATCTCCGATGAGCCTCACAACCTTCTTTACTTTCAAACATTTTACTGTCTAGCAGCTGAGGGTGGAGCTCAGAGGTAGACCCTACATCTGGCATGAGCAAAGCCCCACATTCCATTTCCTGTACTGCAAACCAAACCCAACAAATAAGCAAATTTGTGGATGCCCATTTATCAGTATACTTTAAGATGTTTTCAACCAAATGGTGAGTTAAACTAATTTGACTTTCAAGTTAGAGAGAGACTATGCAAGAAGACTACAGTTTTTCTCAGCCATATGAATAGAAACAGCCCCAGGAGGTGGAAAGAGGAAGGAGAAGCTGACTACAGGACAAAATGGTTCAGGCTGAACATAAACAAAGGAACCTCTGGCTTCACTTAGAGAAACTTGTTTCTGCCGAGTCTGGCTGTTAGCTCAAAAAGGCTTTAGTCCCCCTAACTGACAAGGCAGAGCATGTCAGGAGGACCAGGGCTGTCCGCCTTATCTGGTGGCCATCTCAAGGCCATGTTTAGTCAATCTTGGGTTAATCATGGTAAAAGAATCAATAACTCTCAGCTCTGGAGATTCATAGGCATTGTTTACCTAGTAATCAAGGATCACAGTTCTTCTTTAGGGTAAGGGATATTAAAGTAGGTAATAAGGTCCCCCAAATATCACAACTGATGTTACTTCTCACTGAGCTTCAACATAAAACAAAATAGCTTATTTGATACCAGGGCAAACTTTGCACTGTTGCTGCTCAAAACTCAACTGTGTGTCCAGTTCTCACGTCCATGTTAGGGGTTTTTATTTTGTTTTAGATATAGCATTCCTATGTCTGTATCTAAAGGTGTTTTGTATTTTGGTGTTAAGGAAGTCCCCAGGATAGAATCACTCTAGAAGCCAGCGACATGAGCACACTTGCGCCATGTTATAGGGCAGTTTTTTTCTCTCTTTCACCACTGGAATGTAGGTCATGGAGGTGACAGGACCTTCAACCATTTGCAAGGCTGCTGCACACGGACTCGGTAGAAAAAGGCTTCTGGGCACTGTCGTAGGTCTGAATGACACAGCTTTCGGAATGAAACTTCTGGGAGATGGCCATGCCCAAAGAAATGCCATGTGTCCTATGAGCTATTTTCCTTCCTCCCACTTTCAGGATACAAGGTGCCAGGATTTGGCCATGTAAGGCTTTGATGAGCCAGAGATGAATAACTGAGAGGTACTTCTTGGGTGATCTATACTGGTGCAGGTGCTGTTCTTCTGGGTCCACTCTGAAGCTCTCATTTATGGAGTGCTTCTGACACTTAGAAGGACATGATCTCCTCCATGGTGAGTAGAGTAGCTAGCATCTTTTCAGCCCTATCTTGTGCTGGGAACATTGGATGTTCTCATGGGCTTACTTCATAACCAGGGAATTCACAATGGCATGTAGCTTTACCCTTCACCATCATGACCTTATCTAAACTGCCACCGGCCATTGTTAAGGACATAACAAGGGAGTTGTTACCTAAGAATTCCCTCCAAATTGAGACATGTCCCCCAAGATGGAAGAGAGAAGCTCAGGAGCTTTAGGAAGCAAATGACCCAAGTCCAAAAAAGCTGAAACTCACAAGATACTCAAAGCTGCTTTCCAACCTTATAAGAACAAAAAGTAGTTACTGGGGAGAGGAGAGTCTCTGGCCTCTTAAATCTCTTTCAGCAGAGGCTGAAGCTTTCCTGAGCTGTCACTCCAAACTTGTCAATAAGACAGCTGCCTCTGAGTCATTTGTACTCCTGTAAGTAACCCTGATATGTTTATTGGTTCACCAGCTTAGACATAGGCAGTTGTTTGTTTGGTCTGTCATTGGCTCTCTATCTGAGGTAAATGGACATCTGTTAGCATCTCCCCAGGCAAAGTCTCACACAGTTGGTGGGGGGAGGCACAAGCCTCCTTCTTCTCTGTATTTGGCAAGGTGTTGAGAATTATTGATTCTAGAGTCACCAGCTTCCGGGTGATTCTGCCTGCATTCTAAGTAAAGAGGGTCCTTGCTGACATCTCATGAACAGGGATGTATGGCCTACAGACAGATTAGTCCCAAGAATGCTCAGTTCTGATTGTCTCAAAGCCATTGAGAAGGCAAAACCTGGTCTGTCTATCATACTCTGTCTGGGAAGGGCAACTGTGGTTGACAATAATTTTATTGTCCTTTTGAAATGATTATAGAGAGAATTTTGAATGTTGTCAACCTAAAGAAAGGGTGTTTAGGTGATTGATACACCAGTTTCTCTGGTCCTTATGCAATATATATATTTATTAATTATTATTTAGCATTTACAAATTGTGTAACTATTATGGACCAATAAAACATTTAAAATTTTTTTTCAAAACTAGCTCTTTTTGCTGCCAGACCTCTACCATCACAGGTTGCATATGTACTATGGGGAAGGTCTTGTCCCAGTCAACACTGTCCTACCACCATAGCATCCCAATCTGATGGAAGCTGACATCTGATGACATAAAGGAACATATTTACAAACTGGCCAAGAAAGGCCTGACTCCCTTCCAGATAGATGTGATCTTGTCAGACTCA
The DNA here is from genome assembly GCA_004025045.1 of Sigmodon hispidus. Lineage (NCBI taxonomy): Eukaryota > Metazoa > Chordata > Mammalia > Rodentia > Cricetidae > Sigmodon > Sigmodon hispidus. The sequence goes on from PVIH01000925.1 coordinate 96,319, forward strand.
CATGATGTGGCACAGGTCTGTTTTGTGACTGGTAATAAAACTCTGATAATCTTTAAATCCAAAGGCCTTGCCTGGTCTCCCTGACAAGCTGGACCATTTGAGTCAGAAGTATCCTCTGTCCACAAGCATCTTCAGAGGAACAGGAAGGATAAGGATGCTGAATTTTACCTAATTTTGATAGAGAACAGAGTCCACTGGTTGGCTCTTTACTATAAGACTAAGGAGGCCTTCTCACCCAATTGGAAATGTGAGTTATCCACAGCCTCTGTTCTAGTGGCAAAAATGTTCTTGTATACACAAGCAATAAAATTATTAAAAAAATAAAACTATCAAAATGAAATGTTTGCTAATTTGTTAGAAAGCAGACTTCCCTTTATGAGAAATAAATTTAAAAAAAACCCAGAACCAAATATGTCTTAGATAATAGGACATCATGTAGCACCCAAATATCCTTATTTGTTTGGGGAGGGGGTGGTAAGAAGGAGGGTACATACAGATTTGGTTTGGGTTGTTTTGCTTTGAAAGCTTTGTGAGGGTAGATTCTCTGCATTTTTATTCCCACTGAAGATGTACTCTGCATTTATCTTAGTAGTAAGAGTTGATTAGTAGGTTGAGATGGATGAAAGTATATGAAGCATGACAGAATTAGAGAGAATTCTATTGTGTACAGACGTTTTTAAAAGATAGAAGATAGATTCTGATAATATGGCTGATTACTGACTGCCTAAAAGCAATGGAAGATATAAGCAAAGGAAACATGGCTTTGCATCTCTGGATTCCCTCCTAAAATAATCTCCCTCACAGCAGAGGCAGACTGAAACTTTTGAATCTCAGGTCTCTGAGTATCTTCTTTTCTCTTGATATTAATAACTCTACTTTGCACCACACGTCTTGGTTTAAAATTGTTTTAGCATCTATTCCTTTAGGTATTTATAGTTAGGATTTCACACTCAGCAGAGGTATGTACTGCAGATTCGTTTTGGCTTGGTTTGTAGGCAGGAGAGAGCTTCCCTTTACTCAGCTGCATTGGGGCAAAAGCATGAATAAAAGATTCTACAACAGTTTATCCTGCTGGGGAAGTCAGATGCTGTCCTGTATCAGTGATAACCCCTCCACCCCTACCCCTGTTACCAGTTTTTCTTCTCTTTTAAGTTCAAAGACCAACTGCACCTTTTAAAGATTTTATTTTAATTATAGGTATGTCTGTGTGTCTTTGTGGAGGTATGTTCACAGGAATGCACGTACCTGCAGAGGCCAGAGAGGCTGGAACTCTTGTAGCTACAGTTACAGGTAGTTATGAGCCACCTGAGTGGGTGCTGGGAACTGAACTCTGATCCTCTGGAAGAACAGCATATGCTCTTCACTGCTGAACCATCTCACTACCCCAAAAGACCAATTTCCAACGTATCAGATGCTTCATTTGTTTCAAGGTGGGAAAGAATCTCAACAAAAGTTTGTTTAATTATTTATTTGGGAGAACACATCTGGCCTGTCGCAACAATAATGCATCAAGGAGGAAGTAACCAGTATGACCCTTGGGAACCTCTTTATTTCAAGATTCTCTCTGAATGTCCCATTTTCTGAGCTGGAAGAAAAGTAAAGGAGCCTTTTCTTTTTCTAACAGGTTAGAACAAAGGACTGAACATAGCCGCCTTAGTTTAGACTTTCGGCAGGCCCCTCCAATTCCTCCTTGTATTTCAGGCTGGCTTTCCTCCTAGTCTCCTTTGACCTTCTGTTACAAAATAACATTTTGCATCGTTCCAAGTCTACTGGGAGATAGGCATGTCTGCATTATCCCTCTCTTACTCTGCACAAAAGGGTGGAGAAATGGCTCAACAGTTAAGAGAATTGGCTGTTCTTGCAGAGGACCCAGGTTTGGCTCCTACACCCACCTGGCAGTTCACAATCATCTGTAACTTCAGTTCCAGAAGATCCAACAGCATCTTCTGGCCTCCTTGGGCACTGCACAGATGTGGCATGACACACTTATGTGCATACAGGAAAAACACCTGTACACATAAAAAAGAAAGAAAGGAAGAGAAAAGAAAGAAGAGAGAGAGAAAGAAAGGAAGAAAGAAAGAAAGAGCCACAAATGCTGAGCACACCTATGGTAGAGTTTACAAGTACAGTGTGTAACTAGTATGTGTACAGTCACAGTGTCCATACCAGACAATAACAACAAATCTACTCAAAGAAGAAACTCATAGTTCCTGAGTTGATGTGGTTTTCTTTCTCCAGCTTGAGCTTTGGACCCTTGTTCCTTTGGAAGAATTAGATTTTCACCCTCTTTCAAAACATAGACCATTTGACACTAGCCAGATAATCAGGACCTCAGCTAGCTGATTTAGCAGCCATATTATGGAAACCCTGTTGAAATATTTATGAAGTGGTGAAACAATCATCCCCAAATCAAGCAGCTTTACACGTTTCCACAGGCACTGTGACAGTGGGTTTTCAGGGCTTGACATGTTTTTTTTTTAAAAAATACAAAATATAAACAGAGCATGATGATGCACATCTATAAACTCAGTGGTAGAGAAGCTGAGGCAAGAGAATCACACGCTATTTAAGCACAGCCTCAGAGACATAGTAAGTTTCTCATGGGCACAGACTACATAGAAAGGCTCTGTCTCAGGGAAAGAGAAAGACAGAGAGAGAGAGAGAGAGGCATGCATATGTACAAAATCTGTGTATGTGTGTATTTATACACACATACAGTCATCCCTCTGTATCCATATATTCTGAATTCATAAAATCAACCAACCATGGAGAAATTTGAAAAAAAAATTCTATCTACATAATGATAGTTTTATTTAGTTATTTCCCCAGACAAATCTGCATAACAGCTGCTTGCATGGGTTTGCAAATGATGCTGTAAACCACTTAGGGATGATCTGATATTTGATTTAGGGTCTGTGCACAGGTTACATGGAAATATTATACTATTTTATATGAAGGTATACACCTGGGCATGTGTAGATTTGGGTATCTTCTATGGTCCTGGAACCAGATCCTTTCTAGATAGCATGAAATGACAATATGCATAAACTTATCTACATGGGTTTGGTGTCTAGCAATCTTAAAACACTTCAACTAGAATAACACTTTGAACTTAGATAGAACCTGTTGTCATTGAAAGATTTTCTGCCTTTCACTAGAAAATTCTGACATTCTGTCATTCCTCCCCCTCACCCCTCCCATTCACACAGGAAGATAGATGGGGTCAGTGTTAAGGTGTTGGGGAATTCCTTTTAAAGGCAACTGAGGCAGCAATCTATCCTCATTCAGCACCAGCACTCAGAAATACCAGCATTTGGCAACAGTCAACACATTCAAAAGCCTTTGTGAAAATAGCTGTATTTCCACCTTAAAGGCACCTTCTAAACATTCATCCCAAGATCATCTTTCAGGGCACTAGTTTGGCAGTTAAGCAAATTTATCTTAGTGCAGAGTGCAACAAGAGCCTTTAAACCAAGCACAAGACTTGGTGGTTCTTCAAAGGCAGCAGAACCTTTCAACAAAAATAGAATCCAGGGAGTGACAGCAGAGCCTCCTGCTGACTGAGCCATCGTTGCAAACAGTTTTTCTATTTTCAAAAGAAGAATATATCTTTTCAATCATGTTTAGACATTATCCAGCTTAAAGGAGAGCACACCAAGATAAACTGTGCTGGACCCATTAGCAAAGCAGGCCTGAGATAAATGCTCTGCCCAGAACATCTTCCCATTCCACATGAAGAATTTTGTTTTCTGTATTGTTCTCTGATAGTCTCAAGGGTTCACTGTATTTATATAAAGATTCTTTCCCTCTCCAAAGCCTGAAATGTTGATATTTTAACACGTCATCTTCAAAGACTCCAGTGTGAAAAAGAATGCATTTTTAAAAACCTGTTATCTATATCACAGAGTTATTTACAAAAGGGAACTTTTTATAGCAAATCTATGACAGTCGGTGGTTCTCCAGAGGGAGTAGTTTCATTCCCTAGAGGTCATTTGACCAATATCTAAAGAGCAGAGGACAAGGACTCTTTGAAATGGCCAGGACAGACCTACAGCAAGGAATTATGCAGACAGTGTCAGTCAGACTATGGTTGACCATGCTGTAAATATTTTGGCTGTATATCGCAATGCAACTTTGTTCCATCCAATGGAGAATTAACTTATAATAGAACAGAACAGGCACCCGTGTCCTCAGGACCTGCCATACATAGTGTGTTGCCATGAGTGCATATGCCCTCCATTTCTCTACATGTCTGGTCAGAGAAACTACCATGAAAAGAGTGAGATTCAATCTGTAGCAGTTATGACTCCTGGTTCTAAATGACCTGTCACATGCTGAGATCACATGGTCCTGTCTCTGTTCATATATGAGTCTAGATTCTTTTTAAGAACCACATTCAGATTTTTCAGTCATGTGTTTTCCATACATTAGCAGGGAGGGTTTAGTCAAGGTTTGGGGAACCCTCAAATTCTTCTGCTGCTTATGCACACAAATCCTATTTTATAGCTTGTATACCCCTCTCACATTTGGGGCACCAGAAAAGACATCCCTTTGCTTGTGGTAGAGTCTAGAAAGGAGCCATAGGAATAGAATTAATCAAACACCTCTTCATTCTTTCTTCTATAAGACATGGAACTTGCTAAGACAAATGTATCAACTTACTTTTCATAATGGCCTGGAGCACCCAAATTTCAAGGCAGCAATCATCAAATTTTCAAAGAAAAATCAAAGTCGCTGGCATTCTGTGGCAAGCCTTTAGGTATGTTTTCATCACTGCAAGCCTATGCCAACAGAGAGGCTGGACAGGAGCCTCTGCCTATGACAGATCATTCAGTCTCTTTGAACTTTATTTATAAGCTTTTAACTGTAATTATAGTAACAGTGGTAATGTGAGTTAAGAAAAATACATTCATCTTAAAAATATCTTTTCAGGGTTAGTCATGGCCATGGGGATCCCAAAACTCAAACTGATTAAATATCAGAATGACTAGAAAACCCTAAAAATTTACCAAGGACAGCATCAAACTCACTATGTAGACAAAAGGACCAGACTAGAAGCAGTGAATTCTAAAGGATGGACTGTGCATTGGTGTCAGCCATTCTGCCAGAAACAATAGAAATCAGAAAACAAGAAGCCAAAAGGGTTCAAAAGGAAGATGAAGTTAGCCCTTGGTATATATCCAGGCAAAAAATACGTGAACAAAGGGGAGAGATTTTTTGTTTGGTTTGGTTTCTTTGGTTTTTTGTTTGTTTGAGGATAGGGTCTTAGCTTAGGCTAGCCTCAAACTCAGTATGTAGTTGAGGATGGCGCAGAACTCCTGATAATCCTGCCTTCATCTCTCAAGTGTTGGGATGACAGGTACACATCACCATGGCCAGGTTGATGATGACCTGGCTTAAGAGAGGCATGAGAACATGTAATAATGATATGTGACTAGAAAGGGATAAAAAAGTTAGAAGACAAATTATAGAATCAAAGAGACTGAACCAGATGCCTTGTTTGGAGCAGCCATGGTTAGCACAGGATCACATTACTCTCCAACAGATTCCTTTATGAGTAAGATTCATTGAATCATAATAGTTACATAGTGTTTTAGAATAATATCTGAGAACGAAGCTTGTAAGACTTAATTAAAGCTTGCTCATAGAATTTAAATGTTATAAACCTTAGCAATAAAAAGATAATAAGACTAATCCAAATTGGAAAGTAGAAAGAATCAGAGAGTGAAGATAAATATGTAGGTATATGTCTTAATTTTCCACAATAGAAAGCAAAGGTACTGTCTAAAACAGCTAACATAAGAATACAGAACTATAGAACTTGAGACAGCTGCTCTTTGTAGCTCTTGCTTTTGATGTTTCCCTAGAAGCCTCAAGCGATGAGTTTGGATAAGACCAATAACTTATAAGCACAAAATTGGATAGGAGGCAGAGGAAGGATTACTACTTGTAGATAATACATTCCCCATAATTGCAATACCACAGAGAATCTTCTCAGAAACTGTTGCAGATTGTAAATGAGCCCTGAACGTGAGTAGAACACATCAGAAATTGATAGTCTTAATAAATTATAAGGAATGATAACATTTCCAGAAACAGCAGAAAGTAAATTACCAAGAAGCAACTTACACTGGAAAGGCAGAAAACCTTCCTGAAGAAAACTTGACATCCATCATCCCTGATAGAACCAAAATGAAAGCCAGTAAGTAGAAAGACTGAAGAGCATAAAGGTGTCTACCTGGCCTACAATCATGTGAAATGCACCCCCCCCCCCCCGCACGCCCGCCTGCCTTCAAATTGTTGCCAGCTAGCAGCATTGTAGAACCTTCATGGGGTGGGGCCCAGCTTGCAGGAGTGTGTGGGGACACATCTTGAGGAGTCCATCTGCCCATGGCTGGGGCCAGAAAAAAAAAATGCTACTAACTCAGCTGCCACAATGCAACCAAAAATCTCACTGCTAGATCTCAGCAACACAGACTGCGACGCTCCGACCATGTCTCCCTTGTAAGGAAAGACAAACCTCTCGAAACTATGAGCCCAAATACATCTTTCCTCTGTAATCTGTTTCTTTCATTGCCTCAGCATCCAGAAGAGGAAATAGGTCACAAATGTAACATGTGCCACATCTAAACATTACCTAGCGGGATGAAGAAGAACAGTTATTCTTATTGAAGACTGAGATGCAGTATATAGCCTCTCCAGTTAGTAGGATGGGTTACAATGTTATGAGCCAGGCAGAGAAAGGGAAAGTGACAGACATTCACACACAGTCCAAGTGGGAACCAATGGGCAGCTTGCAGAGATGGCTCCAATGTGATGTTACTCTTTGTATATATTGTGTAATGATAGGATGATTCATTAATGTAGCCATCCACTTACATTGTGTTCTTTTTTTTTTTTTGAATACTGAAAATTGTTCTTTTCTAGCTCCTTTGAGATGCACAATGAATGCACTGGGAAGATTTTTAAACAATCAAGTAGCCAGAGATGAAGGAAGCTCTCTGTCTTTTAATGTGTCTCACATCAACTCCAAAAAATAACCAGGAAGAAAGTGCATGTTTTTCTTCTTCTTCTTCTTTTTTTAATTAAGCCAGAAAAACATTGGCATAAAACAGTGCTGTTCTTTGGAGCCCTGGATCCTAGGAGACTTTGTTAACTGTAACCCAAAACCCAGATGACAAATAGAAAAGATAGATCCTTCCAAATCTGTAAAATCATTATTGTTTTTTAGGGCAAGTGCCATAAGTAAAGTCACAAGATGGACAACACACTGAGAGAAAGCATTTCTAGCTCCTTTCACAGAGAAGCAGCTAATCTTCTGAGTGCACAAGCCATTTCTAGTCAAAATGGCTAGTCATTTTAGAAGAATGGGGAAAACATTAACAGAAAATTCCCAAGGAATAAACTAGCCTTTGAACATTAAAAGCTGTTAGGCCTTACTTGAAAAAGAATAAAAACCAAATAAAAATTGCCCTGTGGTGGCAGTTTTAATCTGGTAGCTTAGCCAAACCTAAAAACCCACAGTAAATCTACATAAGGACAAGGCCAACTCATTGCCAGAGAAGATTCCACATCTCCCAGGGAAAGCTATTCACCAATATTCACCAAAATTAAAAGCATGCTTACCCATGTTCACTTCAGCAGTTCATCTACTAAAAGCGAAATGATACAGAAAAGATTAGCGTGGCCCTGTGAATGGATGGCATGCAAACTGACACAATGGTTAGCATTTGAAAAGTTCATTTACCTGCTGACCTAGTCATTCATTTTTAGGATTCTGTGCTACATGCATCTCATGCTTACATAATTATGTGTTAGCAGATTTTTATTATGGCATTTATACTACAGTAAAAGTTTATAATATCATCTAACACTTAAATAAATTATAGCATAGTCATTCAGTGAAATATTATAGTTACAATAAAAAGGGGGAAAGAAAGAATAAGTTCTTTGTATATTAATGTGGAACTATCCAGAAATCCTTTTAATATATATTAATCCACTATGTTATTCTGGTACAAAAGGAAGAAATATCTTCACAGGTTAGTTTTGCTCTATCTGCACAAAAATACTCACAAAATGGCTACCTACACACAAAAGTCTATACAACAGATAAGAAACTAATAAAGTTGGCTACTGATAATCCTCTAAAATGAAAGAAATTCTATCTAGGTTTATACATGAAAGAACAGAGAACAATCACTCATACGAATATTTCTGCACTATGTTCATAACATTAGAAACAATAACCCAAAGGTAGGAACGTCACAAAAGCTCACCAGTGGTTGGAAAAATAAATATGACTACATATTTATATATAACACATACACACATATATAACACAGACACACACATACAGATACATATCTATATATATGTAACTATCATTCAGTCTTGAAAAGTAAGGGAATTCTGATACATATCAACATCATCAGTGAATTTTTAAAGGCATTATGCTAAGTAAAATAAGAAACACACAAAAGACAAATATTGTAGGTTTCTACTGTAGGATTATGCTTTTGTACGCTAAGTATTTGTCACTGTAAATACTGATTTAATAAAATGTTGATTGACCAGAAGTCAGACAGACAGAAAGTATAGGTGGAGCAACCAGACAAGGAAATTTCTGAGAAGAGGACAACAGAGCAGGTGCCAGCCAGATGCAGAGGAAGGAAGGTGAGGATGCTGCACTGAGAAAAAGGTACCAAGGCATGTGGCTGAACATGGATAAGAACCATGGGTTAGTTTAAGAGTAAGAGTTGGCAAGTAGTAAACTTGATTCATCAGTCAGTTTATAATTAATATAAGCCTTCGTGTGATTATTTGGGACTAAATGGCTATGGGACAGGAAGGGCAGGACAGAGAAAATTCTGACTGCAGGATTCTATTTTTATATAATGAGTTAGACAGGCTTCTTCAGAAGAACAGAAATAATATAATGAATACATCCAAAGGGGTTTAGTCAGTTGTTTTACCTGTTGGCTGGGTAATCCAACAGTGGCGGGCTGCTCACTGCAAAAGCAGAAAGAAAATTGAGTAGCTCTTTGGTCGCTGAGACTGGACAACTCAACTGTCCCAATCTAGCACAAAGGATCTGGAGGAATCTTGCAGAGATGTTGGTCCTTAATCCATCTTCTGAAGGCCAGAAAAGCTGGTTTTGATGGCCTAAAGGACAGCAGCACAGCTGCATTGGTAGAAGATATGCACTTGCCAGTGAGGAGCAAAAGTTGACAGACAAGTCATCTCAGCTTACTCTTCTAATTCCATTATGACTGAGCCACCCCCAGAAGATGCACCAAGAAGTAGCTTCACAAACCCACCCAGAGGTGTGTGTCTTAGTTGTTTCCAGACTGAACCAAGCAGGTACCTAGGGTTATTCATTACATACAAGCAATCTAGAATCATCAAAATCATAGAGAAAATAAGACAGAAAAATACTGAAGGCTGAGAAGGAGACAGAAGCTCTATCTGAGAGTCTTGGTCTGGGAAGATGGGCTAATTCTGCAGATGGGGTTTAGTGATGAATGTACAGCTGTGGATGGTGTGCTTTAAATGGTTCAAATGATTTCTGACGTGCTATGCATATATTTGTTGCTTTGCTTACAAACAAGGTCTTGTTGAGTAGTCCACACTGGCCTTGAACTTAGGAATCTCTTGCTCAGACCCCTGAGTGCTAAGGTTACCATCATTATGTCTAGCTGCTGTATTTATTATAATACCAAAAGAAATTGCCTGGTAGTGAAGGCAGGAATGTAAGTCGAATATGCAGAACTGAGAGAGACACCACTCAACATATGTCTCTTGAACTATGTAAATATATTATGTAATTACCCAACAAGTCATTTCTGAAGAGCCATCTGGACTTCTTCTTGGATAACTTCTGCAATGTAATTTTTTCTCTATGCAAATGTTCTTTTTTTTTTTAATGTCCCAGTGTCTTAAAAATTATCTACATCATTGTAAGATTGAGGAGATAAACTTCCACACACTTAGTCACAGCCATGGCTATGTGAAATATCAATCTGTGATTCCCTCCTGTCAATCTAGAGAGGTGCAGGTTAGGGCATCTGAGAGACTGTCTCCACCCAGGTCTCTGAGGAGCTGATAAGTCCATGGACTGCACTTGCCTGCAGACTTCACCTGCTATGCAGGAAAGATGAGATTGTCCGGTTCTGATTGCCTCGCCCTGCTTTATTCACTTGCCAAAGCAGATCTTTGCTTATGACTGCTCTTCCCTTCATTTGGGGGTGTGTGTGTTTGATTTGGTCTTCTGAGATAGAGTCTTGCTTTATAGTCTAGGCTTGTCTTAATCTTCTAATAATTCTTGTGCTTCAGCCCCTAGAGTTCTGGAGTTACAAGTTTGTGGTTATGACACCCTCCTTTCCATCAGCATTGACATACCACCCCCTCTTTCATCTGGCTCCCTTTGCCTCTCCTACAGGGGAGCTTCAGGAAGAAAAGAGCTCCAGCTGTGTTCCACATGGTCCCTGTCTGCAGCTGACCAGCCTCCACTTGAATGATTTCAGTACAAGAGAGACAACCACAGTTAAAGGAGCTGGTCCCATGCCACTGTCAATCTTCCTTATGTTGCCCAGAGACTTCTACTCACTAGTTCTGTTTTGCTTTCTAGAAACACAAAAAGTAAATACAATTCCTCTTCAGTATGAGTGGCTTCATTTACTCTAGAGTGTCTACTTAGTATGTGGGAGGCTCTGGGTTCCATCTCCAGTACCACAAAGAAGCAAAGCAAAACACAAATTCTGATTTCCATCTTTCAGGGATTCTCTTTCAGGCATTACCCTCTTCTCCTGATGAAACCAACTCTCAAATAAGCTTGAGAACCTTCACCCCTGACACTCCTCTGGGCCCACAGCCTTCCAACATATAAGCACCCTAAGGAATAGGTCTCTTCCCTCCCAGTTGAATTTAGACAGTCTAGCATACGTATTAATCATTTTATTTAATTTGGGTTTTATTGTTGTTTTGTTTTGTGTTTGTTTGTTTGAGACAAAGTCTCTATGAACAGATTTGGCTGGCCTGAAATTTACTATGCAGGAAAGGTTGCCCCCAGATTTGTAGCACTCCTCTGGTCCCAGCCTTGTGTTGGCAGTACTGTGATGATGGCTGTGTATCAGCATCCCTGGCTCAGCCTACATCTGGACTACAGCTTTAGAATAGGCACAGAGCAGGAGAATCAAAGAAGTTATAGATGGGGACTTCCTGATCCAGAGACTCAAAAAAGGCTGGGCACTACACTGGGGGCAATTTCATATGGAATAATAACAAATGTGTACTGGGGGAAGGTCAAATTGTAGAAGAAGATTCAGTCATCGCCTACATGGCTCACATGATCCTAAGCTCAGACCATAGGAACTGTGCACTTCTGTGACCTGCCTTGCTCTTCCTCTCTCTCACATACAGTGACATCTTTCTGATTCTTTCATTAGCATTGTGTTCTCCGGCCACATGGGAAGATGTGTCATGAAATGTGTTCCAGGTATGATATCAGTAGCCTGATGTCACCATTTTAAATAACAAAATTATCATTTTTAACTTTCATGCTGCCTTCATTTTTTTCCATATAAGATATATCTTTTTGTTAAGATCTTGAAGTGTGTTTCTGAAGAGCATAGACTTGAGCTGGTATCTAGAATGTGAAGAATGACATTTGTATAAGAGATAGATGGCCGTTGTTTTTATGTCATTGTGAGAAATAAGTTAGTATTAAGATAATTTTTAAGCTAATACATGAGAAGCAAAGTAAACAAAGAGAAATGATAGTTCTGTACAGATAATGAGAGGGTTGATTTCGAACACTGTATATATGTCAGTCATTCACCCACCCACTTATCAATTGTTTGCCCTCTGTCTTTGCTCACCCTCCTTGCCTTGTCTTTCTCTCCTCCCCCCCTTTCTCTCTCTCTTCCTCTCTCAATCTCTCTCTCTCTTGTTGTTGCTGAGACAGGATCTCTATATAACCCAGTCTGGACTCAAATGCACGATTTTTCTTCCTTGGCCTCCCATGTACTGGGATTACAGGTGTACACTGCCATGCCTGACACAATGAAAACCCCATTTGCCTATTTCCCATTGATTGGTCCTTCAGCCCGTTTTTAATTATTTCCATCAAAAATCTGCTGTTCACTGGATTCCATGAATCTCTCCTTCTTTAACATTCAAAATATCTTAAGAGTGAAGGAGCTATCACAGGATACGTCTCATCAAATGTGCAGGTCAACACTACTTTGTCTCTTACAAGTGGATTTTTTTTCCTTTAAAAGCAATTTAAAAACTTTAATTGTGTTTAGAACACATAATATAAAATTTACCACCTTAACCATTGTATATGCATAGTTCAGAAGTGTCAAGTGTGTTTAAAGTAATTCCAGGATTGCAAAACAATTACTTTTTTTTTACATTAAACAATAATCTCCATTATCCTGCCTCTCAGACCTTGTCAGCCACTATTCTATTACAACAACATTGGCAACTTTAGATGCCTCACAGAAATAGAATCACCTTGTGTTTGCGTTTTTTTACAATGAGACTCCTCATTTTAGCAAGAAAGCTCATCCCTGCTTTAGTGCCCATCAGGATTTCCTTCTTCCAGGATGTGTAATGGTCCATTTCATGCACAATGCAATTTGTTTACCCACTCATCTGACAGTGGTTATTTACATGGCTTCCACTTCTTGGTTATTAAACATAAGGCTGTTATATTAGTGTGCAAATGTGTTCTATATTTACATATTTTGCATTTATGATTAACCAGACAATGGGATTATGAGTGCTTGTCTATTTTTCTAGAAGGAATTGCCACTGAATATTTTACAGTGACTGTATTATTTAATATTCCTGCTGTCTGGTCACAGGGTTTCAGTTTCCCCATTCTCCACACCAACACTTGCTGTTTTCTGTTTTTTCGTCAGTGACACCTCTGGTGATGTCTTAGTCAGTGTTCTGTTGCTGTAAAGAGACACTATAACCACAACAACTCTTATTAAAAAAACATTTTATTAGTGCTTGCTTGCAGGTTCAGAGGAAGTTTGATCCATGATCATTACAGCAGGGAGCATGGTGGTGTGTGAACAGACATGGTACTGGAGAGGTAGTTGAGAGTTCTACATCTGCATCCTCAGGTAACAGAAAGAGAGTCACTGGCCCTGGTTTAAACATTTGAAACCTCCAAGCCCACCCCTAGTGACACACTTCCTCCAATAAGGTCACACCTACACCAACAGGACAAAATTCCTAATAGTGCCACTTCCTGGTGACCAGGCATTCAAATCTATGAGCATATGGGTAGGGGACATTCTTATTCAAACTACCATGGCAGGGTATAGTTTTGATTATCCCTAGCAATTAGTGGTAATTAACATTTTTACAGGTTTATTACTCATGTATGCATCTTATTTAGAAAAGCATCTGTTCAAATCCTTTGTCCATTTTCTTTTTCTTTTGGTGCTGAATTCAGCACCTAGTGCATGCTGAGTAAGTGCAGTAAGACTGGACTCTGCCCTGGTCTGACTTTTACTTTGCATCTTGAGCCAGAGTCCCATTAAGCTTTCCATGATGAATTTGCACTAAGCCTGTAGCCCAAACATTTTTGGAAATTATCATCCTCCTGCCTCAGCTTTTCCAGGAGCTAGGATAATGGACACAGCCCTTTGCCCAGTTTCTAATCAATCCAGTTATTTGGGTTGTTGCTGCTATTGCTCAGTTGTAGCATCAGATATATGACCTCCAGGTATTTTTTCTGTTTTCATTCTTTCAGTGCCTAGAGCAATCCTTGGATATAACACCAAAATACAGATAACAAAAGAAAGATTAGACCAGAAGTGTGTTGTATATAGTTTTCCCCGAGCTGTTTGGGCCCGGAGGTTTTGTAACCTGGCCCTGAGGCGGAGGTTTGGAACCTGGTCCGCATCACGGCTTTTGTCCCCCAAAGAAACAATCACACGCTTATATCCTTTATACTGTTTGGCCCATGTCTTAAGCACATTACTAGCTAGCTCTTTCATCTTAATTCAACCCATTCCATTAATCTTCCCACCACGTGGCCCAGCCCGTGGCTCAGCCCGTACCTCTACATGTTCCTCCTTCAGGGGTCTGATGGCGACTGACTTAACTCCACCCTTCTCCTACCTGCCTGCCCTCTGATTCTCCACCCACTTCTACAGTGCTGTGCATAGGGCAAGACAGTCCTTTATTTACATCATACAGAGAACATTTCCACCACAGAAGTGTCTTTTCCGCCTTAAAATATCTGTCTGGTCATACATAACATGGATCAGTCCCTCAATTCATGTTCTCTCTAGCCCTCTGTTTCCATCACACACACACACACACACACACACACACACACACACACACACATACAAAGTTCACAATGTATATACATCTTATGTTACCATGGCTATAAATCCAATAGCCTCTGAAGAGCTACTTGATTTAAACTTCTTTTCCTCATTGCTATCTGTTGAGAAGTTGGCATTCTTTTACATTAACTTTGGAGAAACTGGTTACAGATATCTTCTCCTAATCCCTTGTGTCCATCCATGCATCCAAATTCATCTCTCATCTACCCAAAGACACAAAACTGCTTACATTGACTGAAATGCAACAGCTGTGTGTGTGTCTCCTCGTTCTGAGTACTAAACACACTCTTATGTTACTGGTATCAAAAGACATATTCATTTAATATTGAGATTTATGATGCAGTTAGAAAAACAACACAATGAATTTTTGGATCATTTAAAACTTTTTCCCTTAGAGCATTGGCTGCAGGAGGCTTTCATTAGCATTTAAATCAATGTGTGGTAAAATTCTATTCTGAAATGAATTATGTCTATGACATTTACTTAAATTTATGAAACATACCAAAATATGTAACTTCAGCAGCAACTGTTATATTCCAGTTACGAATTATGATAGACATTTGTAGCTGCATTAGTCAGGGTTCTCTAAAGGAACAGGACTGACAGAATGAATATGTATATTAAAAGGGGGTTTATTAGACTGACTTACAGGCTGTAGTCCAACAATGTCTGTCTCACACTAGAGATGTCTAGAATACTATTCTTGTTTAGTCCATGAGGCTGGATGTCTCAGCAGTCCTTAGAAGGTGATGAAGGCCTGGAGGATTCCTGGTGAGCTGTTAGTCTTCAGTCTATGTTGGGATCCTGAAAGAGTTAGTCTTAACATCAGTGAGTGAATGTCACAGCAACAGGATAAGCAAACTTGTCAGAGAGAGCAACTGCCAGCAGGCAAAAAGCAGTTTCCTTCTTTCATGTCCTTTTATATAGAATGCTTCCAGAAGGTACAGTCCACAGTTACAATGGGACTTCATGATTCGAACCTCTGATCCAAAGAAATCCCTCAAAAGAGCATCCAGCATCATGGGTTTGATTCGAGATGCAGTCAGTTGACAACTAATTATTCTTCACTGCTACCATCATTGAAACAGATGTGATAGTGTGAGGTCTTCACCAGAGCTTCTCAGGACACAGCCCCATTCTGCTACCCACTGGCCTCCACAGTGACCCCTCTACTTCATCAAGAAACTTCCTGGAGTCTGCAGCCCACATTATCGTATTTGCATAACCCAACCACACAAATGGAAGTGTCAAAAAGGATTTATTTATAGATTCTGTATTTGCCAATGTGTATGCTACCATAGAGAAACTTTATTTGTAATCCTATATCATCTCTTGAAGCAATTCATAAATGCTGAACATGCACAGAGAGGCCAGTGGAGGTCTTATCCTTCAGGGTTCCAGAACTCTCTAATACTTCCACTACAGATGCTAGTATGACTAATGAGGCCACACCCTACAACTACTCAAGACAACCAAGATAATGAGATCTTTCCCAGTGCCAATGTGCCCAGGTACCCTTGGACTCTCAGCCTGAAGAACTTGTAAATACCCATATTCCTTAAAGTGGCCCTTCTTGTGAGGCCTTTCCTCAATAGAAACAACAGTAACAGCAACAAAATCCTAACTAAATATCACACACTCTGTCTTTCCTCACACTGAGTTTCTAAGATAGACTACCATCCTGTTGTTATCTATGAAACACTTTACAGCTTCCTCCTGGCAAATCTCAACTTCCAGAGTAACTACTTTTTGCTTTTCTGGGTGATGCCAGTTCCCCTTGTGGAAGAAGTACAGCCAATCAGACCCCAGAAGCAAGTAGAAACAAGTAAACTCAGTTTATTTTGAGGAAGGGACAAACCTTATACCCTCCACCCAGCCAGGGGGAAGAACTGTACTTTGCTGGCATCTGCTGCTCTGGCATGGTCATCTCTCGCTGGTCCAAGTCATTTCACATCATGACTCTGCCTCTGTTGTCAAGGCACCCAGGCAGATTCCAGGCTGGCTTATGAGAAAGTGCTCATTTGAGGGGCCCTTAGCCCTTTGGCATGGCTTTTGAGGAAGTGCTATCAGTATATGCTTTGAGGCACCAGTTGTAACCAGTTTAAACTGGTTGAGGCCAGGCTAGAAGCTTCTAGGGCCTTCCCACTACCATTCTTGTGCTTTGGGACAGAGTTAAGTGAGATTTGGTCTCTTAGACACTGATTCTGTGACAGCCTAGGTATGCATAGTGCTGATGCCTGGATAGAATAAGATTTCATCACATTACTAATAACAGCACATAATATAAAACTTGTGAATTATTTCTGGGCTCTGGGCTCTGGGCTTTATAGTTTGGACTGTAGCCAATGATCTGAAACTCAATTTGCTGCACAGCCATGGGTAAGGAGGGCCACTGTGTCAAACAGCATGCGAGCAGAGACACATAGAAAACAAGCTACACACTGACTGCTTAACCTCTTAGTTGCTTTTCTATTTCTCTGACAAGACACCATGCCCAAGGCACTTAAAGAAGAAAGAAAGTATTGGAGTGTACAGTTACGGAGTGTTAGAGTCCCTGGCCCTCACGTCAGGAAACACGGTAGCAGGAAGGCAGGCATGGTGCTGGAGCAGCAACTGGGAGCTACGTTCTTATCTGAAAACAAGATGGAGCAGGAGAGGAAGAGCATGGGTGAGAGCTCTTACTAGCTGGGAATGGCTTGGGCTTTTGAAGCTTCAAGGCCCTTGCCTGCCAAAGGTACCTGATTGGTCTAATAAAAATAAAGCTAGGCAGTAAAGGGAGAGGCAGGTCTGGCTGGCAGAAAGAATAAGTCATAGGAGGAATCTAGGTTCATAAAAAGAAGTGGGGGAGAGGGGAGTCACCCAGGACCACCCACACAGCCAACTACCAGCCAGCAAGATAGAGGAAAGGGAATATAGAAGGAAAGGGGGAAAGCTCTGAGGCAGAATGTAGATGAGAAACTGGTTAAATTAAGTTATAAGAGCTATCAAGAAGTGAGCCTAAGCTAAGGCTGAGCATTCATAACTCATAATAAGTCTCTATGCTTTGATTTGGGAGAGGACTGGCAAATCAGTTAATCTGTCTTTTCTTTCTCCTAAATAATTCCTCCAATCAAAAGTTCCCCTACTGTGGGAGTGTGTTCTGGTATGTTGAAAATGTTTGTCCCTCCTACTGGCTTAATAAGAAGCTGATTGGCTAGAGGCAGACAGGAAGTGTGGGTGGGGCTACCAGACTAAGAAAACTCTGGGACCAAGAAGAGCAGAGTAGAGATGCCTGAGAGACTCCAGGATGTGACGGCAGCAAATGCAGAGGAAAGAAGCTGAAATGCTGCTCTGAGCAAAGGTACCGAGCCGCATGGCTGAACAAGATAAGAATCATGCGTTAGTTTAAGTGTAAAGTGTTAACAAGTTAAATGTCTGGGCCATAAGTCAATCAGTGTAAAGTTAATATAAGCATGTGTTTTTGTGGAACTGCAGGACTGCAGGTTCGAACCTTGGAACTAGGATGGCTAGAAACATATCCCCCTGCACTGAAAAACAGAGTTCGCATCTGTTAATTGTTCCCCCCAATTCCCACATTATCTAGATAAAGTTTTCTTTTGTCCAAGGATGTAGGACAAAGACATCAAGAAGTATTTGACTGAGGAAGAAACAAATCACCCTGCAAAGAGAAGTCAAGGTAATAAGTGGTACTGCAGAGATCTGAGCACTGAATTCACCCCATGTCTGATAACCCAATGGTGTCCCTAAGGAGGATAAGGGCCAAATGTGAAAAAACAGACCACACCCACCTCTTATCTAACTATGGCAGTACACACCTGGTGTATTCTGCCATTGGCTGGACCCCTCCTCTTGGAAGTCTGTTGGCTGCAAGCCAGCACTCTGTATTGAAGGCCCCTGAATTTTTTTTTACTTCAGCCCTGATCTGAATGAAATCTTACCTTCTGGTCAGAGCTCTATTTTTGCTTTATACCATCCAGGGTATACTTTCTAAATCAGGTGTAGTATTGCAAATTGTTTTATTCTACCTGTATGATCCATACAGGGCTTCTACCTATAGAGTTCTGTTCTATTGACTAGCTAAACAAATAGTCTGTTCCAACCTTGCTCTGAATTAAAGCCATATCTTTGTTTTGTGATCAATATTTTTATTATCACTAAAGACAAGTCCGAAGTCTCATATATGCTGCATAATTTCTACCACTAAGCTTCATGCATCTTTTGTTTTCCTTTTTTTTTTTTTTTCTTTACCTTATTTTGAGATAAGGTCATTCAGTATAGCTCAGGGTAGCCTCAAGCACATAATCTCTTTGCTTCAGCCTCCGTAGTCACAGGATTTCAGATATGAATCACAACACCTAGCTTAGCCCACTTTTTGACTCTGTTTATCTTAGACACAGTTGAGATAAATGAGAACAAGCATCTGTCAGAGGCTTGCTGGGTATAAGGTTACACATCCAGTTTCCCTGTAGTCCAGATTCTCAGTCAACCCACTCACCTTTTTAGACATCTTAAGCAAGAGTCACTTATTTTATAGGAAAAAAAACCACAGATTTTTTTAAATAAATTCTTATAAGGGATGCATATAAGAAAAAGCACTACATATATTGCCCCTTGTTCTTTCTTCTAGGGGATGATATTGTCATGGTTAGTATCTGAATTGCACTCTATTTTACAAAAGGACTCAGGTTCTCATATAAAGGAGCAGAGACAAGGAAATGAAAAGAATCTCCATTATTGGTCTAACATCTACAATAATCTTATAAGCCTCAAGTATATATATTTTAATGCCCCAAGTGTCTCAAACCACAGGGCATGAAAGAGTTAAATTCTTTTCCTCCAAGGTCTCTGAATGTCAGTAAAAGATCTGGTCATGGAGCCTGAGTTTCAGGAAGCAACTTGTATGCTGATATTTAATCAATGAGGTACTTTGTTTATTTAAGAATTCTCTCTCGCTATTTGTATCCCAAGGCCTACAGCATGGAATCAACAATGTCTGAGAAATTAGGTAGAAAATCTGATGCAAAACGTGCCAGTTTTTGACCTAGAAAGAATCAATGTCAATCCATCTGGGCACAGCAAATGACATAAAATATCTTTTTTAAGGTTTTCTCTGCCCAACCACAGTATGAACTTGTATCCAATAGTATTATAGTAGATGTCCTCCCATGAGGAAGATTCCTCACCTTCAACCCAATTCATATTCAGTGCATTCACATTGTAGGAGCATCTCTAAGAATTTGCTATTATAGATTTGGCTTGTACTTTCATGAGATATCATCACTCATCTTAAAGGGTGGAAGGAAAGCAATGAATGGTGACCGGCATTTGGAAGGGACACTGCTTCCTGCTTTCCTCTAGAGGCCAAGTGCAAAGTAAGAGCAGTGTGTTTCCAGTCTAATGCACCTCTGCTTCAGCTTGATATCATTTTTCTTTCTTTCTTCTTTTTGTAATGATAATCTGAGCCTTTATTGATTGTAATATTGGTGGCAGATGGATTGCCTCCCCTGAAATGGATGGCTGTGGAGTAATCAGTGTCCATTGCTGAAGGTTACCCATTTATCCTCACGTTTTTACATGCAGGCATTCATGGTAAAGAATCATTGGTCTGGTTTGAGGCCCCTGGTCTCTGCTGCACTGCTGAGGGACTATGCTCTTGTACATTGTAAATATTTGTCCCTCCTACTGGTTGAATAAAATGCTGATTGGTCAGAAGACAGACAGGAAGTATTGGTGGGGCTACCAGACTAAGAAAATTCTGGGAAGAGAAAGAGCAGAGTAGAGATGCCAGGAAGATGCAGAGGAAAGAAGATAAAAATGCTGCTCTGAGATAAGGTACTAAGCCACTTTGCTAATCATGGGTTAATTTAAGAGTAAGAGTTAGCAACTAATATGCCTGAGCCATAGGCCAAACAGCATGTAGTTAACATAAGACTTTGTATGATTGTTTGGGACTGCTGATCCAGATCTTAGGGCTAGGCTGGGCCAGAAACTCTTACTACACTGCATCATTGGCACTGGGCCCTCACTGAGACTCTTCCTGGAAATCTTGTTGTTGCTCTGTGTCATAAAGTTCCTTCAGCCCTGAATCTGCAAAACTGACTCCCAACCCCTTTGCTTCAGCAAATGACAAATGGGTTGGATGTTGGGGTGGGCCAACACATAACCTTGGTTCTGAGCCTGAGTAGCTGCAGGATTGGTCAGCCTGCCAGCTCCCCCTTGTCCTCACCACCAGGGTGAGCACTCCTACATTGTTCTGACAAATTCACCCCTTGCTTCAATGAGCAAGGAGCAGATCCAGTTCTCTTACTTTCTTGTCGGCAGGGCCAGGTCTTTCACACCTACACCTTCAAGGCCAGCTCTACTGTTGCCCAAGTAAGGTATAGGGGCCACTCTCGCAAGTGCTGCAGATGATAAGGGGCAGGAACAGCTCTCCCTCTCTATGACTTCATGGCCAGCCTTAGGCCATGACACCACTTGACAGATGAGTAACAGGGACATCTCCCCCATGTTCACAGCATCCAGGCTGGTTCACCCACACTTCTGCCAACAAGGTTGGCTCTACTGTGTTGCCCAGGTGCAGCATCTACTTTCTCAAGTGCTGCAGCTGATAAGGGGGAGGGTCAAGGGAGGGAGGGCATATTTTCTTTCCCTCCACACCGCATGGCAGATGAGGGGTGCAGTCAGCTAGCCCACTCTCACAGCCTCAGGACTCTCTCACCCATACCTCTTTCAACAGAGTCAGCACTACTGGCTCCCTAGGTGGATAACATGGCCAGCTTTTCTAAGTACTGTAGCTGGCAAGGGGGAGGGTCAGCTTGCTTGTCTGTCACAGGTGGTAAGAGGTGAAGGGTAAGGGATACATCTCTTCCTTACCCACACCACCACATGCCAAGTGAGTAGTGAGGACAGCTCTCCCATGCCCACAACTTCAGGGGTTGCTCACCCACACATTTGCCAACAGGGTCAGATCTATTATGCTGTCCAGGTGAGGTACAGGGCCTCCTCATTCAAGTGTTGCTGGGAACAGAGATAGCTCTCTCCTCTTATAACCTCAGGGCCAGCTCTCCCACTTGCTTCAGCCATTGTTTGGCATACAGGGGGGTTGTGTGGGAGATGGTGAGGCATCTGTCCTTGACCTGTGCTGCTACAATGAGTAAATAATGAGTAAATGAGATAAATGAGTAAAGGGGACAGCTCTTCCATACTCACAACTTAGTGGCTGGCTTATCCATATCATTACCTCCTCCCAGATTCACCTTAGATGATGATATAATCAATCCAATTTCCAGAAAACTATCTTGACAGCACTGGACTTTTTCAGCATGCCTAAGTTCTCTGTCCTTAAAGACAAAGTCCACTTCACCCACCATCAAGACTTTGGGAAGGTTCTTGAAGGTGCCTTACTTCCTTTTTCTTACACAAGCCGTTTGCTTTTTCTGGCTTCTTGTATCCCAAGAACTTTGCCTGGGTCCTTCATTGCTGCCTTTGGGTTCTATGATATAGCTCTACTTGGTCTGTGGAAAATACCTGATTCTCCCTATTCCCTGAAAAACTCCACAGACTTTCTCACTATTGCATTCAAGATGGACTCAGCCTGCACTGGTGAAATTCCAGCCTGGGTTATTCCTGTCTAGCCTTGATCCAGAAATTCTAGAGAGCAGCCCCCTAATCTGGAACCCTAGTCAAAGATCTTGGTAGACACAAGGAACTCTTTCAATATGTCAGATCCACATTGTCCCAGGTCAAACCACCAGGTACCACAATGACCAATATTTCCTACTGATGGATGACATGCTTTAGGCAGTCCTCACAGGCCCCATCTCCAGTTGTTTTAGAGAGATCCTTAGGGATGGACTTGTTTTTCATTCTAATTGGATTTTTCTATGGTCTTCTCAGAGAGACCAAGGTTGGGGCATGGACTGTCTGTAAGTCTCCTCCAAAATATAGTGTGTCTATTCTATTAATAATATAATCTAAACAATGTTGCCCCAAAGGTTTGTGCTTTGTATTAACCATGTTAATGCTCACTTCATATTAAATAAGTCTGTTGTAGTAAGTTTTTCCCGGCCTGTTTGGGTCCGGAGATTTATGACCTGGCACACGTGTGGCGCCAGCAGTTTGGAACCTGGTTCGCGCGCCCGCAGCTTTTGTCTCCCAAAAGAAATGAATCACAGGCTTATATACTTTAACACTGTTTGGCCCATATCTTAAGCACATTACTAGCTAGCTCTGTCTTCTTAAACCCATTTCCATGAATCTACCCACCACGTGGCTCGCAGCCCGTGGCTCACCTGAATTCCTACATGCTTCTTCTTCGGGGGACAGATGGCGACTAGTAAACTCCACCCCTTCTTCCTACCTGGCTGCCTCTGATTCTCCACCCACTTCTACGGTGCTCTGCATGGGTCCAAACAGTTTTTATTTATATCCTACAGAGAACATTCCACCACACAAGACACTCAAATTTTTCATTCTGGAATCTCTTCTTGATTCATTTGCTCATTTTTCATTCATCCTTTTCTTCCTAAAATCTGAATGATGTCCATGAATCAAAGAAGAGTTCGGTTATATGGAGAGATCATAAGAGTGGGTATGAATCTGAGAGGACTGATAGCTGAGGTTGATGGGGCACATGATGTTAAATTACCAAATAATAAATATTAAAAAAAGAGTTCAGTTATAATATGAGGGAATGTACACTATCCTAGCAATAAGCACATGATATATTCAACTCTTTTATGATGTTTAAGTTAATTTTATTTCAGAATAAAGTGCAATTATTTTTATAATTATCATGAATAATGTATCTTATATAATTGCATCCTCTTACACTTGCTAATTATATTCACAATTGAATTAGAAGTTACATTGCATGCCGATTGATTACTAGGCAACACTGAAGACATTTATACTCAAGTCTCCATATATATGAATGTGTATTCTGATATTTCACAATTATGTCCACATATCTATAAACACATGCATACATGTTTATCCTAATATTTAGAAAGTAATCAAATACCACACAAGTACAGAGGATTATGAACTTGTGAATATGTGGTGTCCTTTGAAGATAATGTCATGACCTTGGTTAATCACCAAAGTGACTTAGTTAATCATGTGCTATTTGTTAAATGACTCAAGTTCTAAGTTCAACAAAAGTGAACCTGTCAACAATCTGATATATGGGCTGACTGTTTTGAGGTGTTTTGTGGCATTTTATTGATAATATAATTTGATTCTTATTTTTTTTAGTTGGAACTCACCAGCTAGGGAAAAAAAATATATATATGTGATTACTATATAAGCTATGTGTATATTTAATGACTTTTTTTTATAATTGTTGTCATTTTATCTGAAATTTCACTTAAAAGTTACATGGCTGTGGTAAAATGACTTATTGGCTCATATAAATGACATTGTAAGTTCTAGTCAAAGACAATTCTTACACTTTCTGACCTCATTTTTTTGTTTGTCTCCACGGTATGCTCATTTTCTTGATGTTAGCAGTAACAAATTGAAATGTTTTTCTCCAAACACATTATTTAAAGTTTGCACATATAGCCAGAATTGAAAATAGACATACATGGTCTGTGAATCATATTTATAGCAATTTAATAACTTTAATAAATTACTGAATTTAATATTTTATGAAATATAATTTTATATTTCATAGAAAAAATAGTGAGCATTTGTAAGGCATTCTTCAAAAAAGTAAATTAAATGTAATTTGACAGAAATACCACTTTCTCAAAACGGTTCTTATGGGAAATGTATCTTTAACAGGATTTTAGATTTGCAGCTGTCATCAGGTGTAATGTACATGGTGAAAGAGTAATATATTTTATAATGAAAACCAATTCCTAATTCCATTTCACCATCCCCACACACACTATTTCTCATTATGTCTCCTGGCATCTAAATTCATATTCCTTCTACATTTTTTCTAGGGCTGAAGATTGACCCCAGAGCCTTGAGAATATTAAGGAAGTAATTCTGCCACTAAGTGTCATACCCAGCACTTATAGTCAAACTTCTAAATGACATACTTTCTATTCGGTTTCCTAATATATCAGCCCTTGTCATCACCTGTTAATGTCCTGATATAGTAAATCAGGACACAGTGGCCTTTAGGT
Organism: Sigmodon hispidus; assembly: GCA_004025045.1. Lineage (NCBI taxonomy): Eukaryota > Metazoa > Chordata > Mammalia > Rodentia > Cricetidae > Sigmodon > Sigmodon hispidus. Next base: position 120,833 of record PVIH01000925.1, read on the forward strand.
CAGCATGACCTTTGCCCTCTGACTCCTTCCTTCCCTAGGAACACAATTTATGTTATTTTGTTATGTAAACATTGATCACTTCTGAGTCAGGATTTATGTTTACCTTCTCACACAGCATATTGGTTCTTTTGTAAGGTGATAATGTTTGCTTTATGTTTTTGAAGGTTTTTTCCTGAGACTGTCATACATGAGAACTGTATCAATATTACTTTCTCCCTTCATTCCCACAACCAGCTCTTCCTATGTCCCATCTTTTTCTCCCAAACTCATGACCTTTTCTTTAATTATAGTTGCTATTTGTGTGCATGGGGAGCACACTTCTACTAAATTCATTCAGCGTTGCTGAGAAAATGTATGGATAGAACATTTTGTAGGTTTCTGTTGAAACTATTCATCTCTGGTGCAGATTAACTCTGAAGTGTATCTTGTTGGGTTTTATTCTGGATGACCTATTTGTTGACAAGAGTAGTTATTGAAGTCATTCACATTATTGTATAAGGACTTGTCTTTATTTTTATACCCATTTGTGTTTGTTTTATGAAACCTAGAGCCTGAACATTCACTGTATCTGTTATCACAATTGTTTTATCTTCCTGATGGATTTTTTTCCCTTTTTATTATGTTCTTGTCCTCTTTGTCTTTTATATTTTCACCCTATAGTCTACTTTGTCAGATGTTAGGATGTCTACACTGCCTTGTTTTCATTTCCTTTTCTGACATCTGTGAGTGGCTTTGTCAGTGAGATGTGTTTCTTCAAGTCAACAAGTAGCTGATTTTTTTCTATTTGAAATCAACCACCTTATCTGTAAAAATCTCTGTGTGTGTTGTGTGAGCATGAGTGTGTGCACACAATGTGTGTTCATGCACGTGCATTTGTGTTTGAGTGCATGCAATCAGATGCCACAATGAATATGCAGAAGTCAGAGGGAAACCTTAGGTGTCAATCTTCGGTTTACACTTTTTTTTTTTTGAGACACGGCCCCTTATGTGCACTGGTATGCCAGGCTATGAGTTCCTGAGGATTTTGCTGTCCTTGTATCCCATTTAACCTCATGTTTTTCTTAGTATTTATTTTGATTTGACACAAATTTAGAGCCATCTGGGAAGAGAAAACCTCCACTGAAGAATTGCATCAATCATGGCCTGTAGTCATGCCTGTGAAGAATTGTCTTGATTAGTGATTGGTGTGAGGTAACTATTCTTTGAGTAGGTAGATCTCAGCTGTGTAAAAATGCTAACATATATTTCAAATGAACAAAGACCCAAAGTTTCTGTTAATACTACAAACTCAGAATTATGGGAGTAGATGAAATGTCCAATCAAATGTGTCTTTCTACACTTAATCTGCTAGCTCAAGACACCATCTTCCTTAGGCATCAACTCTCTACTTTGATGACATTCATATATGTCATTTTTCTCTTCTTCTTCAATGGGAAGCAGTCTCAGATTTACACAGTCATGCCCCCTGCCTCAGCATAGAACTTGAAGTTTCTCTCCTTCTTCTCTTTTCTCTTTGGGGGATAGATGTTGAGATGAGGTCTTCCTATATAGCTTTTTCTGACCTCAAGGTTATAATCTTCTTGTCTTCCTACTTCAGATGATCATGCACAGCATTCTTTTTCCTGATGAAAGCTACAAACATGTAAATATGTAAAACATATTCACAAATATGTAAAGCAGGTGTTAAGATATAACATTGGAGAGTAGCAGACTGTCATCTAACAGAAAGAGAAAAATGCTTCTCGTAGAAAGGTCAAGCTTGCCAGGTGGTGGTGGTGCATGCCTTTAACCCCAGCATGCAGAGGCTGAGACAGGTAGACCTCTGTGAGTTCAAGGCCAGCCTGATTTACAGAGTGAGTTCCAGAACAGGCAGGACTACACAGAAACCTGTCTCAGGAAAGAATAAAAGAAAGACAAAGCTTTCTCTAGCTCCTTTGCTTTAATTAGTGTTTGTTAGTGTACTGTATATGTTAAAGACTATCTTGTGCAGAACAGGTCCTATTGTATGAGGTTTCTGGCCCAGACTTTCAGCCACTCTCAGCCCCACTGCTTCTTAGGCCCAAATAATCACACAGACACTTATATTATTTTTATGCTGATCGGCCCAGGGCCCAGGCATATTGCTAGCTAGCTAGCTCTTGGTCTTAAACTAACCCATCTTGTTTATCCATGCAGCTTAATACCTTTTCTCAGAACAGCATTTCTACTTCTTTCCTCTATGCTGCTGCCACATCCTCATCCTGTCTCTGTCACATTCCTCTGGTGTCTGTCTCTGGTGTCTGTGTCTGCTCTGAGATGTTCCCAGAGTTTTCTTAGTCTGGTAGCCCTGCCCACACTTCTTGTCTGCCTTCAGCCAATCAGCGTTTTTATTAAACTAGTAGGCAGGACAATTACTTACAGTGGAACAGAATACAATCCTACTACAAGGTCCTGTAGCTTCCAGTAAAGTAGCACCAAGAGGTCAACACAAAGGCAGAGATTCAAAGAACTATGGCCCCTGGCCTTTCAAAGATCCTGTGTTCTATCTTCTGAAATTATTGTTCAAAGAATGCCAGCTCTTCAAACGCTGATGCAACTCATTATATTTCTCTACTCTTGCCTCCTCCATGATCCTATAGTTGCTCAGAGTTTCTGGACCTCTTAAAATACCTTGTAGCTCAGTATGGGCTGATTTCTAGAAATATCTGCAGGACATGGTGGGGTCTGAGATGGTAGGGTCATCTTCGGTAAGGAACCAGATGTCTAATAGCCGAGCACCTGCTTTATTAAGAAAAAGAGAACTGTTCCTTGGAATGCACTGGGATTGAGTCAGAACCCCCTCTCCCATGAATTTCCATATCCAGATACACTTACATTTCTTTATAATACATGGCATGATATTTGTATATAATCTATGCACAATATACTGAATACTCTGTTTTCTTTATATTATAATACTTAATATATAAAAGTTGCTAAGTAGCTTGCACACTAAGCCATTTAAGAACTATAATGAGAATTTGAGTGTGTTGGCCACACCTTTAGTCAATCCCAGTGCCCGGAGGCAGAGGCAGGTGGATCTCTGAGTTCAAGGCCAGCTTAGTCTACAGAGCAAGTTCCAGGAGAGCCAGGTCTATGAAAAACAAAAACAAACAAACAAACAAACAAAATAAGAAAATTCATTTGTACACATTCATCACTGAAAGAATTAAAAAAATAAAAAAGCAAAGTGGGTACCTTTTGGTGGGCACTGCCAAGTTATGCCAGTAAGCAGACATACCACATACAATGGCATTAGTGACGGAAGGGGGAGGGAGGAGAGTAGACGGCCTGGGGGAGCCTGAGAGAGGCAGGCAGACAGCAAGACTGGGAAGAAACAAGGGGAAAGGGAGGCAGGAGAGGAGCAAGGGGCGGGCGGCAAGAAAGGAAAGAAGAGACAGACTGTGAGCTATGCCTGGCAGACATTTATCAGGGGTACACATGTCACATCGCTGCTGATACAAAACCACCTAGCAATAGGTGATGATGTAACTGCTTTGGTGGCAGAGACAGGCTGCTGCTGAGATAGGAACTAACCACTATGGTCAAATTTTCCCTATAGTTCACTCACTCTGTTGATGTAAAATCTTGGAATACAGAATCAACTGTACTTCTTTTACTCTGAAGAGAACTCCCCACAAGAATGGTTCCTCATCTATTTGGGATGCCCTGAGCATCTATTTCCACGTTTTCCAAGATGAGTTTAAGATTTCTTTCTTCTGGGTATTTAGGGTGGGTATTTGAGATAACTCTCAGAAACAGAGATTTGAAAGCTAGAGCACATTAACAGTGCAGTGACTATCCAAGAATCTACCTACAGCCCTTTGGGCACACAAAAGTTAACACACAGCAGGTTTATCTTGACCAGGGGACGACCTGCTAGTCCTGGGAAAGATCTCATTATAACAAATTGATCACCCAACAGAGACCCTTCTCTTCAGGGCAAAGCTGAAGTTCCTTTTTCAAAAGAGAAGAGTGTAGGGAAATTTGCAAACCCTGAAATGTCTCAGAAAGGAGTGTACCCTGCGAAAGATTTTGCAGTACTTGCATTTTAGAAAGAATGAGATTCTCAAAGGCAGCCCATAATAAAAACCACTGAACAATAGGGCTGTCCAGCTCCCCAGGGCTTAGCCTGATTGGGCTGAACAATTTAACACAGAAATCCCTCATTGCAACTCAGCAAAAACCAGAGGCATTTGTCTTGAGAACTTCAAGAACAGGAGGAGGCAGCCTGGGTGTCTCTGCCTTTCCCTGATAGTTCAGATATATGGAGTTTCATCTCAGCCTGATTTCACAAATGGCAGCCTAGGAAATGTCCTGCACCATGGAAGCCAGCTGTTTACTTTTTTGTATCTGCCTCTGATTACAGTGGACTGATTTGAAATGGTTGAAGGGATTACTAATTTAAAAGCTTTCCACTTGAGAATCCCCCAAAGCCTTCATTTCCTATCTTGGACCCCCAAAAATCCCCATGAATATCTCTGAACTGAAGCTGCTGGCTGCCTGAAAAATTTCAGGATGTTTCTCTCCGAGCACAGGAGGCTCAGAAAGTATAGCACCTGTAAATAGGTTAATGAGCCTCGGAATTGCCTGGGGTTGCCAAGACCAACTGTTGAGAATTCCTGTAGAGTTAAGTAGGATGTGAATGCAGCCTGAGTAAATATCATTACCCATGCTTTCTGACTGCCTGCTCTAGGGTTGTGGTACAATTAGGTTTGTTCTTGCTGTTATCATTTCTCTGTGTATTTTTTAACCCTTTATCTAGGCTGTTGAGTGGTAGATGGATTGTGGGATGCCTAAGAGTGTCATTTAAAAAGGCTCTATTTGTGGACAGAGCCCTTGATGTCTGTCTGATGCTGATGTAGAGGTAGTGTGAGTTTAGGAAAATGCATCATATTCAATTGATGTTCAAGTTCCAGGAAAGCAAATAATCAGCTTATAGTCTCAGGAAAGGATCCTAGTGGCCACTTGAAGTATCCCATTTTGACATTAAATCACCATGAACTATAGAAAAGATGAAAAATAAAACAACAGCAGTGCTTCATTTATTAAAGGCAGACTGAAGGTCTTTGAACACTGATTTTTGATCACCTGTTAAGATCACCGACAGTGTGTCATCCACTGACAAAAGTGTGTGATGCAGGAAGAAAGAGCCTGGTGGTGTGAGGACCTTGCTTCTCCACCAACAAAAAACAAATTTACATAACCAAGATCAGGAAAGAGACCAGGATGGCACCAGCCCCCAAGAGTCCCCTTAGTCCATCTTCCAGCCTATTGATCAGAAGTAACTACTTCTCACATTTGAGATGCTAATGTTTGTTTTGAACTCCACACAAACAGAATAGTACAGCAGTATATATTCTTTTGCATCTGCTGGTTTTGAAGTTGACAGAGAAAGTTTTTGTTTTTAACAAATATGTCTTTTTTTACAAGTCTTTATGTCTCCATCATGTTGATGAGGAAACCATTGATCTGCCAATGGCTGGCTTCCTCCAAAGTCATCAAGTAAAGATGTTCACTTTGGAAATAAACGTATACCCAGCTACCTCATACTCCTCAGCTGTTAAGTAGACATGCCCAGCTTCTAACACAGGAAGCAGGAAGTTCTACCAAGACTTCTCTAAAGGAAGGAAATAAAGTCATCCTGGTAGCCATGACAGAAAGTTAAATGGCAGTCAGGAACATTTTCTCTTTGAGTTGAGGCATTGAAATAATGATTAGGATCAAAAAACAAAAAACAAAAAACAAAAAACTGAGATTTACTTGTAGAATGCTACCCTCTCCGGATAGAAACTAGAACTCAGTATGTAGGCACCAGTATTGCTCTTTCTTTCTAACCTCAAGTAGTATATTCCCAGTAAACAGTCCACTATAGATGTTATCTACTTCCTGCAGTTTGTAGCTGGCTTTATCTGACAGGTGACTTCCTTAGCCTTTGGTCAAGGAAAGGTCTAATATGATGATGATGTTTTAACAGCAGCAGCATTAACAGCTTCTTTATGAACTGAATTAAAACTTTACAAATTCATCACTAGTTATAAAATACGATAAATGATTTAGAACATTCAAAGTCATAACTACAAGTTGTAGAATAATGAGATGCTCTTGCTATGTGCAGAAATATTTAGAAGACCACATTGCTCGCCCGACCACCAGCACCTGGCCAAACATACGCAATTGGAGGTTCCTGTGACCATGCATCAAGCCAAGCAAATCAAACACCTGCTTGGAAAAAATTCATTATCAAATATAGATGATTGCAGTAACCTCTAGAGTTTTCTTCCACAGTTTCCTGCCAGCAAAGAAAAGGAGATTTTTGCCATTTATTTTTTTTTAACAAACCATATTTTCCTAATATGACTGATCCCTCCCAGTCTAAACATTTTTTTTTCTTTAAAAATGTGAAACCCTGCAATTAACTCTTCCTCCTTGGAAAAGGGAGCATTCACTGAGGTGAAAAACCAAGTGCATTCCCTACTGAGAAGACTGTGGTGGGAACACAGATGTGTTGGCTGCTGGGAAGAACCACTGATTGGAGAGGATGGAAAGAAGAGGAGAAGGACACATGTATGCACATCTGAGCATTTCAGGGACCTGAGCACACACTCAAGAGCACATGTGCACTCACAAGCATGTGTGAAAATAGAGAATCCTGCTCCTACACAGAATGTTGGCTTTCTGGCAAAGATCAAATTTAATAAGCTTTGCTATCAACCAACCTCCATTTAGGCATGATTTGTCTTGCAGAGGAAGGAAAACAATAGCTTTACTAATGAATTAATGAAGTGGTCCTCTGGGTTGAATTAATGAACTGGTTCTCTGAATTGAGAAATGGTGTACAGTGCTTTGTAAATAGACTTTTTTCTCCCATGAGAAGCTACTGTCTTTAGCCCTTAACCGCTGTGGTTTCATAGAGGGTCATATTGGAAAAAACCCCCAGTTAGGGTAATTTAAAGAAGCCATTTTTTTAATACCTTTCAGTTAAAGTATGTTTATTGTTATCCCAATAGATACTTGCTATGTGATTTTTAGACATCAATTTGGTAACTAGTTATATTCTAAATGAGAATTAGGAAAAAAGAAATATAAAAATTATTTAGAAAGTTATTGTAATAGTCTAGGCATAATAAGATGATGGTTTAATGGGGATGAAAAGTAAGGTAAAGATTTGTAGCATACAATAACCTGTACTATGCAGATGTCAGCTACTGTGTAACTGCTTACATCCAAATTTTTATAAATTAAAATGAAATGGCATTAAACATTAGTGGTCTCTAGGATCACTAGCCAGCCAGTCCAGCATCACCAGTACAGGATCCAAAGAGGAACAGCTGAGTCTGACCTCCAAGCATACAAGTGCACACAATCATACATACACATACACACACACACAAATACACACATGCACACATACATGCACACACACACATGTATCCCCACATACGTATGTACAAATATATACACACTAAACTAGACCTTGAAGATTTAAAAGGTTAAAAACTAATAAGGTCTCTGTTCAATGAAGGAACATGATCAATAGGAAGAAACAAGTATAAACACACACAATCAAAGCTGGACTCAAACACAGAAAATAAACATTATTGTATCTGAAAAGAGAAATGAACTCCAACACACCTATAATGGAAGATTAAACAATTTCCATTCATTAATAGGTCATTCAAACAAAAACAATTATTCTAGAAATATGAAAGCTAACAAAAGGGTCTGACAGACATTCTTAGACCATCATATCCAAAAGGACCAGGCTATATATTCTCTTATCAGAACATCATTCTCCAGGGTTAGGTAGGCTATGTATTATGCTAAAGAACATAGCTAAACAATCAAAAAAAAAGTTGAAATAATAGCATAGTCTTCTATAACACAATAGCAAAAAAACTGAAAACCAATAAGAACTTTAGAAGCTACAAAAGGACATAAAAAAAGAATATTTTCCTGAAGAAGATGTTGAAAGAAATAAAACTGAAACTATAATGAATCAAAAAAACCATGGGCTATTTATTTGCAAGGCAGTAATAAAATAAACTTCACAGCATTGTCAACCTACATAAAAAATATTTTAACTAGTTATTGATAATGACATTCAGGGAACCAGAAAAGCAACATCAGGGGAATAAATAGACAAATAAATTTCTAGACACATATAACCTGCTGAAATTTAACCAGGAGAACATAGAAAACCAGGCTAGAACAATAACAGAATAGAGTAAATCAGTAATGAAGATCAATAACAGATAATGAAGTGATTCAGGAATGAATATCAATATTAGAATAGAGTGACTCAGTGATATAAACATCTCCCAACATTTATAGGATCAAATACTTGAAGAAATAGATGCAAATATTTTCAGCAAATCAAATTCAACAGCATGCTGTAATTATACATACCTGTATGGGAATCAGACAATGTAAGACATCATATTATCAAATGATGAACATAAAACATATTCTCAATAGACACAGAAGAGCATTTGACATAAATCAACAATATTTTGTGATGAAATACCTAAAATTATTATGGAAGGAATGTACTTTACTACAAAAAAAGGCTATATTATGAAAACCCACAGCCAGTATCATAAGTTAAAATAACTTTCATTAAAACCATGAATAAGATAAGCATGTCTTGCTGAAGAGATGGCTCAGAGGTTAAGAGCACTAACTGTTCTTGCTGAGGACCTGAGTTCGGTTCCCAGCACCCATATGGTGACTCACAACTGTCTGTAATGAGATGTGCCCTCTTCTGGCCTGCAGGCCTACATGCAGACAGAACACTATGTACATAATAAATAAATAAAAATATTTTTTTAAAAAAAGATAAGAATGCCAACTATCATAACTCTTATTCAAGAAGGAATAAACTATATCCAAATAGGCAAGTTGGAGGCCAAGTTTTCCCTGTTTTTAGATGATGAAGTTTTATAGATTTAACACTCCAAAAGCTCCATCACCAAGTAGCCAGGACTAATTAATACATTCAGCAAGCTTGCAATACAAAATCAACATATAAAAATCAGTATTTTTAAGATAATTAATAACAAAACTGATCAGAAAGAGATTATAAATGAAATCTCAATCACAGGAATAACAATATAAAAAATTATAAAATATTTAAATCAGTAAACAAATGATTTGTTTCTATAATGAAAATTGCAAAAGCCTGATTAATCTGGAGAAACATACACAACCAGTGGAAAGACATCTCATGTTCATGGATTGGAAGAACTACTAATGCTACATAAAACAATCTTCAGATCCAATCAGGTTTAGATTAAACTATTAGTAACATTTCTAAACCTTAGATAGAAAAACAAAGCACCCTCAAATAACCAAATAACTCCAAGCACAAAGAACAAATTTGGAGGCATTTGAGATTTGCTCCAAAGCATAATTGGTTTCACAATATAGTAAGAATTAACAGTATAAAGTTGAAATAAAAGCAGCCACAAATACATAAGCCAATAGAGCCAGACTAGAGAACTTAGAAAACACTGGGTATTTATAGTCAACTGATTCTCAACAAAAGCAGAAAGAACATACATCAATCCTGCCCCTGATAAATAATGCCAGGAAAAACAAATAGGCATTTGTACAAAAAAACCTTGTCCAAATTCCCATTTCTCATGTTTGCTAAAAGCATCTCAAAATGAATCAAAGACTTATATGTAAGCCCCCAAACTACGCAACAACTAGACTATAGACGGTATTTGTGTATAGAGTATTGAAAGGTGTTGATCTGGGCAAACAGCAGACACTTTTGGACCTTATGCAGAAGCAGGAGGAAAGTGAAACTTGAGAAATAACATTAAACAAAAGGACTTTCTTGTTTTGTTTTGTTTAACTGAATCAAAGCAATCACCAAAGGATCAAGGAAGTAAATCACAGATTGAGTAAGTTATTTGTGAACCCTTCATCACACAAGGGATTTGTTATAAACATGTACGAGGAGCTTCAGCAATTCCACAGCAAAGAAAAAATAAATAAAAAGCAGAGACATTGATTGTCAAAAAAAAAAAGCAAGGTACCCAAATACAAATAGATCTTTTAAAAAGAAGATAGAAGAATGGGCAAACAACATATGTTTAACATCACTGTCGGGGAAATGCAAGAAGGAATCGTGTTATCTTACTCCACTTAGAATGGCTAACACCGAAGGCAGTGCATACTAGTAATCCCAGCTCTCCAGAGGCTGGAACAGGAGGATCACAAATCTGAGCCACATTTGTTGAGGACTGCATGGTAAGACCATGCCTCAAACACTTGAGAGGGCCAGGTGAGCAATGATAGCTACGACCCCTGCATCTCTCAGCAGTCAGTGGTGTTCAGAGAGAACTCAGAGTGGACTTTGAAAATGTCATCAGCATCATCCAGCAGAATCTAAATGAACCGCAGAACACTTGACCCGGCAAGAGCAGGATGAACTGTTCCTGTAACATGTCCCTAGACAGACCACATCCTCATTCATAAAACAAACTAACATATTTCCAAGAACAGAAATGTAGAACGAGAATGACTTCCCACCAGTGTTTTTGATGCCATGACAGCTGGCGGAACTGACATGACCTGTGCAGCCTAACCTCGGGTTCTGCTGCCCAGGTTGCTATGGTGCATATAGTTCCCTGGCCAAACGATCTTGTTTAATTTGTAAAGACAGTACAATCCCTGCGTATACCTAACAAATTTCTCTACTGTCAATAGAAATATTCAAACTTTTCACACATGCTAGAGGGAACAGGAAGAATGCATTCCCCCCTCCTCTGCCACCACTCCATCCACCACTTGGATAGCAGCAAAGGAGAAATAAGATTTCACTAAGTAACTCATGTGAGGCTTGAAAGCATGAATCTACTGCCCCAGACCCTCCAGTACTGGAAATCCAGGTGAGTGACACCACGCCGGGCTACACCCTACCCTCTTGACTTTTGCCTTTCACAACCCATCATTATTTGGTTTCGAAGTGCCTTTCTCACCTAACACCATAAGTATAATATGTAGCTAGTAACCGTTCATCACTCTCAGCTGCCCATCATCAAGTGGCCATCCCCATAACTATATTCGCCAATGAGGTGAGTACAAGAGAATTATATGATAAAATAAAGCAGGTTGTCGACAGTAGAAAGTCCTCCTAGTGTGTTCTTCTCAGTAAGCATTAGGCATTGGGCATTTCTCAGGATAACTAGTATAAACATTTCAAGAGGAGTGACAGGGAGAGCCTGCCACAAGAAGCAGAAGTATGAGCAGGAATGACCCATGGTTATACCAAGATTGTCCCCTCACTATACACATACACATTCCACTAGGTGATAAGCCTGAATCTGAGAAACTTGTAGGCTTCGAGTTTTGTCCTCCCAGGATAAACAGCATTGGCAATGTCCACCATGCATCGAATGATGAACCGATTGGCACCAAATTCTGATGAAGTGGGAAGTGATAACCACAAACAGTATATCCTATGGCCAGAAAAAAGAGTCTCAATAGGTATTGCTCTGGTCTGCAAAAGAATGAGCAAAGAGCATCCCAAGGTGAAGATTCTAAGCAACAGAGAAAAATACATCAAAGAAAATTCCAAAGAAATAAGATGAGAGAAAAACAATTTCCAAAGATTGGCAATCTTCGCTGTGAACCAGCTAAGCAGGGCAAGCTTCCTGGGTATACTGCACATGGTGGAGCCAGTGTGGTCTGGAATACACGGTGCTGAAGGACCCTCCTGAAGAAAAGCAAGGCCATGGGACTTGCTTCAGCTCATGTGACAAAGGTATATAGTGCTCTCTGTACCCCCGATTAAAAAATAAAACAACACAGCAACAACAAAAAACCCCAGAACAATAACAAACAAAAACTTCCAATACCCAGAAACCAAAGCAAGCTTCTAAACTTTGTGTGGGTGAAGAAGAAAAGTCACAAAGAAAGTACGAACAGCACTACACATGAGCAAACTTAAGAATCGAGAGGGTGGAAGATAGCTGAATGGTGATGGGTGAGACAAACTGGCCATCAGAACCAGTCTGCAGGAACCAGTGCAGACAGTGCCATTATATAGTTGGTCACCATGGGAGGCCACGGTGGGAAGCAGAGCAGGCTGAGAGTTCTAAGAAGGATTAGTAGGAAGAAAGAGGAAAGTTGAGAAAAACTGCAGGGATGCTAACCAGAGACCAGCTGACTATCCACCAGAGGACCCCGCATGAGCAAGATGGAGGGAGAGGTCTCAGGCAGCTGTGTGATGCTGAGCTGTGCTCTGTTCCTTACCCTGCTCCCTGCTTTATCTGGGAGATGTTATTATACCTGGTTAGCGGCCATTTCAAGTTTAATAATGCAAGGAAAATTCTATGCAAAATTGACCCGTTTCAGGCTATCATTCTTATTATGTGAAACATGCGTTTTTCTCACCGAGCCTGGAGATCATTGAATCAGGGAAGCTGGCTGCCCAGTGAGCTCCAGGCATCTCCACTTTTCCTGGTGCTGCCCATATGGTTTGGATGGTTGGTTAGTTGGTTAATTTAATTTTCTTTGTGTAGCCTTGGCAGCCTGAATCCACTATGTAGACCAGACTGACCTTGAACTCACCAAATGCTAGAATTAAAGGCATGCACCACCACGCCCAGCTGCATCTGATTTTTTATTTGGTACCAGGGACCTTACCTCAAGACCTCATGCTTGTATAACAAGAATTTTACTGACTGAACTCATAAACTTTTTTTATTTCATAATTTTTTCTCTACCCAATTTCTACTACCTGACTTTTTACAGCTTCTATCAAGTACTCAGTGCTCAAACCAGACCAAACACTTTCCTGTCTGTGAGTAAGCCAAGCTCCTCTCTAGACCCAGATGAATGAAAATTAATTAGTTTCACTCTCTGACAGAGTAGCAATGATTGAGTATTAAAAGTCAGTGTGGTGAGGTTGAAAAAGCACATATTATATGTAGTAAATAGTATAAGTATATGCATAATTATATGACTCCTTCTATATTTACATACTTGCATATCTAGATATAATCAGAGGTTATGTGGTTATGACATCTGTGTGATTCTAACTGAAGCGAGGATGGCAGCAGCTGTTAGCCTGCATCACTGGGTGATGATGGCCTATAGATGAACACTGGAGTCACCAGTTACTACACAAGACATCTGAATCAGTGAGTTCAGGCATTCCCATGGCCATATATGCTCACACAGAGACAGGGTGCATTTATATATGTAGTGTATATATGTATACATATATATGTAGTGCATTAGTGCATGGGCACACACACACAAGTATTCATTTTCAACTCATCTTTGAAATTTTCTAAAAAAGTCCTAAAACTCATGATCCAGCTATTAGAAAATTATGACATCTTTCTTAGATATAGGACTTTACCATGTAGCCCAAGCTAGCATCAAATCTGTGATCTTTCTGATTCTGTCGTGGGTGCTGGGCTTATAAGTGTATCACTATGCCAGACTTTTAATGTGTGTGTGTGTGTGTGTGTGTGTGTGTGTGTGTGTATACCTATTACATGATGGAAGTCCTATTGGGTCCCATAGAATGAGCCATAATCTCAAGAATATTCTCTAGTCTAGCCTTTCTACTAACCTTCCTGTATTACTGCATAGAAACAGACAGAAGTGGGTTACATCCCCACTTTTCTACAAGTTGTTCTGGAGCTTTAAGCTACTAAAGAAAAATTTCAGTTTCCCTTTATTATTCCACGTGCACTTTCTAGACTCCTCCTTGATGATATACACAGAGAAGTGTGTCACAAACACAACTTAACACATCTGTGCTGGGCCTGGAGATGGGGAGCACTTGCTGCTACAACAGAGGACTAGGGTTCAGTTCCTAGAACCCACACAGTAACTCATAAGTGCCTACAACTTTAGGTCTAGGGGCTCTGACACCTTCTGGCATAAAAGGTATCAGAAATGAATGTGGTACATGGACATGTATGCAGACAAATATTCACACGCATAAAAATAAAAATAATTTTTTTTAACAAATTCATGCTGTCAAATTAGAGTAAATGTGTCTATCAAGTTCATAGAAGTGACTTCTACTTTCTGGGCTGCCCCAGAATTGTCTTAAAATTAGTATTTTTTTTTTTTAATTTTGAAGCCCAGTTTTAAATCTTACCAACTTTTCTAAAACCTCCTAAGAGATCACTCTTAGAATTTTTGATGCACTAAATGGCAAATATATGTGCATTAAGAGAAAATACCCAAAAAAGGATTGAGCCCTATTGCCTTGAGAAAACAGCTTTGGCATTTTCTGGCATTAATGTAAAGATAATGTTCCTAGGATGACATATTTTCAAAGAAACACTTTCTTCTTTACTGCGCGGTGTAAAGTGTTGTTAAATATTTGTTACATTATGTCACTGCTGAAAGTTATTTGCACTATAATAAAATTTTCTACAAATAAACAGATTCATGCTGCCAAAAGCAAGAGATTAGATATAGAATTTGGGTAAACACCACACTTATTAATATTCACATGCTATGAAATGTTAGCATATACTAGTAATTAGCATTATTCTTATTTAATAGGCATTTTAAAGAATACTAGGTATTCTCAAATATTTCAAGAGTGGATTAGCAGCTTAAAAGTTGGAAGAAAAAGACTACATAGCTAACCAAACTGAGGAGAAGTTGCTGAGACTATAATTAGCTTAGCTTAGTAAAACCCATTGACAAAGGTCAAGGGCTGCAAGATGAGTTCACAGCTGTAAGCATTTCACAGCAGAAAGAAGAAAATAATCAAACTACCAGATGGAAATTAGCATTTCTTATTCTGCTCTTTTGTGGTTTCAAAACTTTTGGGGAATAGTGTGCCTTCTTTTGGCCTAATAAAAGGTTATTTTTGTATAAAGTAAAATGCAGTTGCTTTGAATTTTTTTAAGTTAAAAGGGTTACATTTTCTGTTTAAATTTTAAATGGAGAGAGTTTCCACCAAGAGAGATTTCAAGTTTTTGGGAAGAAATTCTGATGTAAACTGATATTTTCATACTTTAAAATCTGTAACTAAACTAATTTTATATTTGATCCTGGGGTGGCCAAGGCATTGAGTTATGAATTTATAGAAGCCCAGCTAAGGCTTAGAAATGAAGCAGAAATTCCAGTAATGTTCTCAAAAGAAAAAAAAGAAAGAAAGAAAAAGAAAAGAAAAACTCCAATAGAAAAAAATCCTAAATACGGAGAGGTAAATATGGTAATGGTGAGACATTTTTGTATATACAAGACAAAGTCATGCAATAACAAAGAAAAAATGCAGGAGTATAAACAGCATAGGCATCAGTGGCAGAAAAAACCAGCATTGAAGTTCCTCTGCTCTTACTGTAACTTTCAACAAGCTATTTATCTCCATTGAGACTTACATTCCATATCTACAAATGACAGATAACCATAACTGTTTGAAAGTCTTTTGTATTAATAATGTAAAGCAGATGTTGAGGAAGTCAGTTTTCTTCTTATATGATGGATAGTGGGTAGGTAACAGTGATGGTCTGTGACCCACGTCCATACACTGGACAGTGGGTAGGTAACAGTGATGGTCTGTGACCCACATCCATACACTGGACAGTGGTAAGGTAACAGTGATGGTCTGTGACCCACGTCCATACACTGGACAGTAGGAAGGTAACAGTGATGGTCTGTGACCCACGTCCTTACACTGGACAGTGGGTATGTAGCAGTGATGGTCTGTGACCCACATCTATACACTGGACAATGGGTAGGTAACAGCGATGGTCTGTGACCCACATCCTTCCACACACCCTCTTCATTTTTCTTCTCTTATCAGTTGGGACTGCATTTGTCATCAACCACTGGAAAAGCATCTTAGCAATTTTCTCACGAAACAAGATATAAGTTGGAACCTTTTGAACGTGAAAACTAAGTCCTTCCTGATCACTTTCACTTACATCTTAAAGGCTGTTGTCTCATCAAGTGACTGGACCAAGGGAATGAGCATTTAAAAATGTTTTTGGGATGGCATGATGGATCAGCAGGTAAAGGTGCATGGCACAAAGCCTGGCAGCCTGAGTTCAATAGCTGAACCTCACATGGTAAGGGTGAATTCCCACCACCCGTCCCTAGCCTTCCCCTGCACATATTTAAACAAGAAAATGTCTATGCAGAGGGATTTCAACACTAGGTTGTTGTTGGTTTTTTTTTTTCTGCCGCTGAGCTCTGTGCTGTTCATAGTCCTTTGCTTTGCTTGTATATGGTGTGTGTGTGTGTGTGTGTGTGTGTGTGTGTGTTACCATATGGCTTTGCCTTGTAAATATAAAAGCCTCATTATTACTTTGTTTTACTCTCAATATTTAGGAGCTTTTTTTTTGCAGCTTTATTTTAATATAAGTCATAGAGTGTGTAATCCACCTATTCCTAGTGTATAATTTACTGGATTTTAATTCACTGGCAAAGTTATGCAATCATTGCCACAGTCACCACAAATGATATGATTCAGAAGTTAACAGTTTTCTCATCTTCATTTTACCATTCAGAGGACATCCAGTGGCCAACTGTCTTCAGATTCCTCTGCACTTGGGCTTCCAGGAATATAGATAGAGCTTATGACATGTGGTGGTTTGTGACTGGCTTCGTTCACTTACAAGTTTCTAAGATTCACCCATATTGCTACAAATACTTACTAATTTTTTGTCAAATAATATTCCAGTATGGATTCTCAGATCTTATTTATCTATTTACCAAGTGGTAGACATTTAGGTGACACCTCCTTTTTAGCTGTTATCTTCTATGAGCATTCATGTGTAAGTTTTATGTAGACATAAACTGGGTCATACAGTAGGTAATCAAATGTCCAAACTTCAGGGACTTCTGTAATTTGATATACTTATTACAAGATGTTTCTCAACATCTTTTGTATTATCACTTGGTTAAAAAATTACATTTGGTCTGATGAGCTGATAGTACATCCACCCTCTCTTATGGATGCTATTTGTGTGATATTCCTTTTTTAGTTCTTTCATAGTCAGTTCACTTGTATTGTTTAACTCCAGTTCTGTGGTTCTCAACCTGTAGGTCATGACCCCAACAGGGGTCACATATTAGCTATCCTGCATATCAGATATTTATATTACAACTCATAACATTAGAAAATTACAATTATAAAGTAGCAATGAAATAATTTTAAGGTTGGGGTCACAACAACAATAAGGAACTGTGTTAACGGGTCACAGCATTAGAAATGTTGAGAACCATCGCTCTAATGTGTGTTCCTTGTAGATAGCATAGAGTTACATCTTGCATTTGACAACTGACAACTTCAGACTTATATTCTATTATTTAACCCATTCACATTTAATGTAATAATTCATATTTACACTTAAGCACATATCTCTACTTTCTTATTGCTATTATTTAAGCAGGTTTTTGTTTCATAAATTTTTCCTTGTTGACTAAAAATCATACTTTTCCTTTTTCTTAGCCTGTATGGTCATTTTATTTAAAACAGGACAGTTTACCCAACATCTCATAGGAACTGTGGTTATCATTCCTTCCCCTGAATTCTTATTCTTTTATTTAGTTGGGTTTTGCTTGTCTAGTAATTTAACTGAACTGCTTCAGTGAGCTCTACTCCCCATGTGCCATACTCTGAGAGTACTCTGCCATGTGAAGCTGTGATGTTGGCTTCAAAGGACTCACCCAGGCATGCAAACTCACCTTAGACTGACACGGGCTTAGTGGGCTCCCTTCAAGAGCCTCTTTCCCATTGTCTCTGTGTTAAGTTCCTAGCTTGCTTGCTTCTGTTGGTATCACAGCCCGGTTTCTAGCCCATGCCTCTTCTTCTCAACATGCCTTAGATCATCTATGCCTGGATTCAGGCCCACTTGTAGAAACAGTCTCTGAGGCCAGCTGGGCAGCAACATGCATTTTGTTATCCAGGATTGGTCTTCTTGGAAAGTTCTTTCCCTGTATCTCTCTCTTTCAGACTTCTAGCTGGGCTATAGTTTAGCTTGTTGTTGGCCACCATGGGATCCCTTAATTACTTATGTCATCAATTTTAACTGTGCTTTTAGGCTTAAACACCCCCATAATCTACTGCAGACAAACCAGAGCCTCTGCAGAGAGCTTCTGCTCTTGTGGTCCACCTCTCTTCTCAGCAGAGCTACAGAGTGGGAAAAGCATTTTATAAGAGACAGATAGTGGCACAGTCCCCTGGAATGGCACTCCTCCCTTGTAAGAAAGGGGCTGGATGCAAGAAGTGCAGGTTTGCTTTTTACTGGCTATAAACTTCTAACATAATAGGTTTTTGTTCTTTTTATATATTTCTAGAAGGAATGAGGGGTGGTAGATTAGTTCAGGAAACATTGCTTTTCCAGGCACAACAGGACTCATTCACATGTAAACTCACAGAGACTGTGACAGTGAGTGCCCTTTCTCAAAAAATAAGGTGGAGTGCAACAGAGGAGAATACCTGATGTCAGTCTCTGGCTTCCACAGATGCACATGAGAGGTGTTTAAACCACATATGCAGAGAAGCGGGGGAGGGGAGGAGGTA
The DNA here is from genome assembly GCA_004025045.1 of Sigmodon hispidus. Taxonomy (NCBI): domain Eukaryota; kingdom Metazoa; phylum Chordata; class Mammalia; order Rodentia; family Cricetidae; genus Sigmodon; species Sigmodon hispidus. The sequence goes on from PVIH01000925.1 coordinate 139,374, forward strand.
TAGGAGGGGAGGGAGGCGGAGGGAGATTGTCAAAATAGGTGCAAACAGCCAATAGACACATGAAAAAATGTATCAAATCAAAGCTATATTAAAATTCCATCTCACCCCTGTCAAAATGGATACCATTAAAAATCCATGCTGGCAAGTATATGGAGGGAAGGAACACTGCAGTACTGCTGGGTAAAATGTGAACTACTGGAACCATTGGGAAAACCAGAATGCAGATTTCCCAAGGATTCAAAAATAAAAGTACCATATAATTCAACTATAATGTGTGTGTGTGTGTGTGTGTTACATTTGTAAAAATGTAGTCAAAGAAATGCAAGCCAGTACCCTAGAAAGGCTCCTGCTCAACCATGATTCTCATGGTGGCCCTGCTCAAATATCCAAATTACAGGATCAGCTCAGATGAATAGAGATGTGGAAACCAGAGAAAAAGGATGCACACGTACTCACACAGAATCTGTGGTGTATGTACTTATGCACCTATAGACACATAAATACGACAGGAAATTAAAGGGGGACACTGCGGAAGAGAAAGGAGATGGACAGGAAGGAATAAGGAAGGAACATGCGAAAGAACTCAATATATTTGACCGGAAAATCTTACTATGAAGACCACCATCTGTATGATAATGACACAATAAACATGTTTTAAGAAGTAAAAGGAAGAATGGAGGGCCAGTTGTATTGATACACATCTGTAATCCCAGGACCCCTAGGTTGAAGCAGGAGGATCTTATGTTTGAGGCTAGCCTGGGCTACAGAGTTAGTTCAAGGCCAGCCTGGGCAACTTGGAGAGACTGAAAGTGAAGTTTTTCCTTTAAAAATCTCAGGCTGGAACTGAGAGGTGGAACATTTGCCTGGCATATTCTGCTCCTTTGGTTTAAACACAGGTACCAGAAGTTAATAGAAAAGAAAGGAAAAAAGCAAGCAAATCAAATGTGCATAGCAATTACTACTGCAGATTGTACAAAACCTTCTATATCTAGAAGAAAAACAATCGACTATTAGTCTTTTCAAAGTCTTTGACACATTTCTTTCTTCAGAATTTTCTATGTCCAAAATAATCTATTGATTATATACATAACTTTCAGCTCTATAAATAATGTCTATGAGTCCCACCTTGAATATCTGCATCTAGTCTATTGTCTAAGAATATGAAAAAATCCAAGAGCCTACTTTGTCAAATACAAATCACATGTTAATTGTTTTAATATCCCATTATCCCATTATCTTTAATATCCCATAAAATTGCATTAGTGTTAAAAGCAAATCACATACTTACATTATAAACCTGCAGGAAATAAATAGCAGTCAACTAGGGTAGAAGTTGCAGGTGTCTACGAGTACTCAGTTAGGTAATGTGTATTGAGGAGACCAACATCTTTTTGAGCCGTGCAAGCCATGACACAATACAACAGGAAAGGGACTCAGCACATGGCAATATGACTTGTAGGTTATTTTCACAACAGCTGTTCTTATAGCCCAAGCTGGAGGTGGCTCAGAATATACCCAGTCATGAACCATAGGCTGTGATGCAGGCACATCATCCTTCGTGCTTCCTTGGCAGTAAAAAGAAAACTGCTGATGAGGCAAGCTTATGCCAGATGTGTGATACCTTGAAAACAAATAGTACATTAATGGAGGCAACTCCATTAATGGGAGATTATAGAAAAAGGTAAACATTTATAGTAAAAACCTGGCCCAACTGTGGTTGTCTCTGCGAGTGTAGATAGTGACTAACTGGAACAGGCATAAAGGAAATGTCAGGAGAGAAAATTGTGTTCTGTTACAATGATAGTTGTGGTTGGGGATGTGGAGATAGCTCAGAGGATAAGCATACTTGCTATATAAGCAAGAAGACCTGAGTTCAAATTTCCAGCAACAGGAGGCAGAGACTGGGGGATCCTGGGAGGTTGCTAGTCAGCCAACTTATCCAAAACAGCAAACTTCAGGCCCAGTAAGAAACAATAAAGGAAGACATCTGAGGTTCCACATTAACACACAGATAGAGAGAGAGAGAGAGAGAGAGAGAGAGAGAGAGAGAGAGAGAGAGAGAGAGAGAGAGAAACAGAGTTGTGGCTTTGGCTATGTGGACATGTCCATTGGTCAAAATTTAAAATATATGCAACTTATTGTTACTTTCATTGAAAAAAGGTATTGTATACTTCAGTGAAATCCAATTCTATTTCATATTTATTGACATACTTAAGAGGAAGTTCACTACTGTCTGTAATTTCATATTAAACTTATAAAACAATGGATTGATTGGTGAAAAAGACAGGGCTCCAAGATAAATATATGATAACAAAATCAAGTCCAGTAATGTACTAAAGGAGGAATCCTGAAGGCGTGTACATGAATGTTGACCACACAGGTCTTTTAATTTCTTAATGTGCTTTGAGTTTTTAATAACTCCTCTGCAGGCAAAGGCACTGGGAACAGGGCTTGCAGAAGGATATCCAGATAGCTGACTCTAGTGGTCCATAAGCTTTATCCTGGGAAATGCCAAAAATACATTTCAAACAAGCAAAAGTATCATGTTTTACAATAAAGAAGGCCGTGTGGGTACATCACAGCCCAAGCTAGCATGTTTGAGCGAATTTGACTAAATAGAGGACCAGCTTTGCAGCTTCAACTAGAATTTTGTAAATAAGTAACCAAGACACCTATCTGATATGAAGCTAAAATTACAGACACTAGGAAATTAACAACATGAGTAAAAACAACAAAGGTAAATGGATTAGAGCAGAATATGACACACATCCAAAAAGTCAACATAAAATGTATTACATTTTTATGCTAACTTAAAGTATAACTTTTCTTTTCTTGTTGCTTTACATTTATTCCTTTAAACAGCACCTCTACTTTCTGGACAAAAGATCAAGAGGACAACAATACACACAAGTAAAGAAGAGCCAAGGCCAGGCTAAAGACTGCTATAGGCCACTCCTGATTACAAAATATTTTTATCTTGATAATAAAAAGGGAAAGTTGTACGCTTTTTAAAAACAAACATCAACAGCATAACTTTTAAAAAGTATTTCCTTTTCTGGAGTCTCTATAAAAAATACTTTAGAAGCAGAAGCATGGGTCCTCAGAGCAAAAAGACAGTTTAACAACAAATATCATAGGCATGTACGCAGAGTGTGCTAGATCTAGGCAGACTGATGCTATGATCTAGAATGACAACAGCAACAGCGAACAAAGTCCATGGAGAAAAGCTAAATGGCACTACATGGGAAGAAGACTGGGGCTCAGTGCTCCTTCCCAGCTTATTCCTGGACAAAGTGTAGGCTAGTAGAGGTATGGGTGGATAGCATAAGTTACATGGTAGATCATGCTGTCTTTTGACAACACTGCATAGCAGGAGTGTGAAGCTGCCTCTCCTAGACCTTTCCATTATTTATCTAGTATATCTTTATCTACTACAGTGCTTCTGAGATTAGCTCTCCATGTTGCCCTTGTTGGTACATTATTTCTTTTCCTCTTGAGTATGCCCACAGCAATGCCTGCACATGCCGTGATTTTATCCATTCATTCTGGGTACAATCTGGGACACTGATAGGTCTGATTATCATGAGCTGAGTTAAATGCCACATAAAAAGTCTTGGGACGTTGCTGAGGGATTATGCTCTGGTATATTATAAATATTTGTCCCTCCTACTGGTTTAATAAAATGTTGATTGGCCAGAAGGCAGACAGGAAGTATGGGTGGGACTACCAGATTAAGAAAACACTGGGAAGAAAAAGAGCACAGTAGGGATTCCAGGCAGATGCAGAGGAATGAAGACAAAAATGCTACTCTAAGAAAAGGTACTAAGCCACTTGACTAATCATGGGTTAGTTTAAGAGTTAAGAGTTAGCAAGTGATATGCCTGAGCCATAGGCAAAATAACATGTAATTAATAGAGAACTTTGCCTGATTAATTGGGACTGCTGGTCCAGATCTCCAGGCAAGGCCGGGCCAGAAACTTTTTACTACAGGACATCTTTGTTATGAAATGCAGATATACTACCTTAAAAGATAGTCTGGCTGAGGATTAGTTGGCTACCTTCTGTGAACTTTGGAAAATTGTTGAAAAGCAAGCTACCATCACCTCATCTTAGTGAACCAAATATTCCTTAAAAAATGTCTTGGGAGTCAGGCTTCTTTTCTAAGATAAGACCTTTGGGAGGAAAAAAACCCAAAAACTTTGAAGGTGGGTTTTTAAGTGTGTTTTTTTCTGCTTTATGATCAGCTTACACATTTTAGTCTCTTGTTAAATTTAGTAAACTTTATTAGTTATTTTAAGAGAATTTTAAAAATTCTGTTTTATTATATATTTAGATTTAGCTAAAATGTTTAATGTTTCAAACATTTTTATTTTTTTCATGAGTCTGAGGTTTAATGTTGTCTTTCAAGATACATGTTCAATGCACATCTGTAAAATTTTACCAGGTGTAACACTTTATGTACCTTTGCCCTACTGTAGCTGTATCCTCCCCCCCCTCGCCCTCCAGTGGTTGCTTACTTCTGTTTTCATACCATATGCACTCCGTAGTCTCCCTTATGGTCTCTTCCCTCTCATGATCACCTTTTGAGTTTCAAGACCTGTATACACATATGTATGCATATATACTATATGTAATTCTAAATCTAGGTTCTGTGAGAAAAAACACATATGGTGTTTAGCTATTTTTAGTCTTGCTTATTTTGCATAACATAATGATTTCCAGTTCCAACCATTTTTCCTCAAATGTCATGATTTCATTTTTCTTTATTGTTGAATAGAATTCCATTGTGTATATTTTCTGTATTTATTCTTCTGTTGATCTACACTTAAGCTGGCTTCATCAACTGGCTGTTGTGAATAGTGAAGCAATAAGCATGTGTGCAAGTAATATAGGGAAGAAAATTCTTTGAGACACAGTGGAAGTTGAGGATCCTTTGTCTTAAAAGCCTGGAGCACACAGGATTTCATACTCATGTTTTTTTTCTTAATTTGGAGATACTTACATAAACCTAGTGAGTATATTAGAAATGATTCAAATATAAGGAAACTCTAATTGTCTTACAAATATATCTTATCTACATACTTGACAGGAATGTTGAGTAGTAATTTCAGTTCACCAATATTTCTCTGTTACCCATTATGTGAGATAGGATTTGGAATTTTTTATTGTGGCATCATAATGGTCTCAAAATATTTTATATTTTACAGCATTTTGGATTTTGAAGTTTGGGTTTATCCTTAATGCATATGGGGTCTACATTGAGAAGAGCTGTGTCTTGTCTTGAATTATAAAGCAAGTGATTAAGCATTACATTAGTTTTGGCTATTAGAGAGTTCAACGCTACATTTATAAGTCACCAGTGATCTTTATGACCCAGGAATCATGAACTGGACACCTCTTTGCCTTTATTTTCCAGCACTATTGTTATTCACCCAGACCACTTCCTCTTCTTACCTTGTATTAACAGGCAAAGGCAATTAGACCTCCAAAGCATTCTTATAATAAGTGGAGATCAGGAAGAGGTCCCTACCTGTCAGAGTCACCAGCAAAGGTCAACAGTAAAAACCAAATAAGAGGGGGCTGGAGAGATGGCTCAGAGGTTAAGAGCACTGTCTGCTCTTCCAGAGGTCCTGAGTTCTATTCCCAGCATCCACATGGTGGCTCACAGCCATCTATAATGACATCTGGTGCCCTCTTCTGTATACTGTATACATAATAAACAAATACATATTTAAAAAAATAAAAATAAAAATAAAAAAACAAATAAGAGGGAGCAGAGAGATGAGAGCTGAAAGAGAAAACAGAAACCTATTTTTAAACTCTTTTCAGGAAGCATTGTTTTAAATTGTCTTCTGGAAACAGTTTGAGAGCTGGAGGGCTGAGGGAGGAGGGTGTGTGGGAACTCTAGAAACAGCTCTCCTTCAGTAGAGTAGACACAGCTTGTCGTTCTGAGCATGCTTCAAGTTTTAATATGCCCACAGAAATGCCAATTTTGATTTTTCGGGCATTTAAGGTACAGGAAATCTCTAGTTGTTGTAATTCTGATTTCTTGTTAAATTTGAATTAATCCCACATCTGCTCAGGAAGGTCTAAACCAAGTTACAGTATTGACTCATCAGCTCACAATGCTTTGGATTTTTCCTCATCATTTTTGTGCAAGGAAAAAAAAAAAAAACCTCTTGTGGTAACTGATGCTTTTGAGTCAATGTGCTCCAAAACATATTTTGTGCTGTGGGGGAAATAACTATAACAAGCATTACTTCTAATAGTTTTATAGGAATAGCTGAATAGCCCATATATGCAACTTGATCCTATGCAATGGTCCTGCCCCACCCCAAATCACTGCTTTCCCTATCAGCCCTTGTGCTTTAAGATGGATGAACTTTCTCTCTCAGTTTCCCAATGTGGTCACATTGGTTTTTTACCAAATTAGCAGACCCCATGGACCTGGTCATAGTGATATATTTACATTCCACAGTCGGTACCTTTGCAAGTCCAGAATGTCAAATATCTTTCCTTTCACAAGGTTTGAAGGCCTGAGGAATTAACATTTGTGGCTGTTTAAAGCCTCTGGATCAAAACAGAATCTACAGGTGCCTCATACACAGTCCAGCTTAGAGTTAACTATAAAGGAAAGAGTGACATTCTGTGCTAAAGCCAGATGTGGGTTCTGGCTAAAGATGCCTTTGTCCATAACCGTGCCCATAATTAAGTCATTACATTAATTTTTGAACACACACACTTGCTGGTCATGAAACTCAGGACCTCATGCATGCCAAGCAAGTCCTTATTACTGGGTTACATTACTAACTCCCAGGGTTAAATTGAATTTTTTCCTGCTGTCTGTCATTGTCTTTTGTTTCTCTACAGCTCTTCTAATTGAATACAATCACATGATACTCAAAATATTTCCTTTGAACTCATATCTCTACCCTTTCAAACATTTAAAATGTTTAAGATCTCTCTGTCTCTCTGTCTCTGTCTCTGTCTCTCTCTCTCTCTCTGTGTGTGTGTGTGTGTGTGTGTGTGTGTGTGTGTGTGTGTGTGTGTGTGTACATCAGGAAATCCTTGAAGTTGTCTTGAGAGAGCAAGATCTAATCTGCAATAAGACTGGCCTCTATAGTTCAGTGTTGGCAAAGTGTGATTGATCCAAGGTCCCTTCATATCAGAACTGCCCTAATGCACACTAAAAAAGGTCCCTCCTAGCTGAAACCCTCAGCCATAGAAAGGTGATGAGTTTTATGTAACTCCCTAGGAGTTCATGTGAGGTGAAGTTTGAGAAGCCTTACCCTAGATTGCTCTACCTGTAGTAGCAACCAGGAAATTACCTATATAATTTTTCTAGTCCTGAAAAATCTATTACCTTAATTCATGGGTCACATAGCTTCTTGTAAATGTAAAAGTCATGTCGGTAATAGCAGTTTCCCTTGTTAGCATTGAACAAAACATGGGAGAAAGTGAAGGAATTTCAAAAAACACTCTGCACTTTATTATTCATTTTGAATGTTTTCCTTTAAATTGAGTTTTCTTAATCTTGGCTTCATTTGAGCTTCATAAAAATGCCACCATCTAGGCCACAGTCCAGCAGGATGAGTTTGGTGTTTCCCAGGAAGCAGCCCAGACATTGATATAGAACCATTGGTATAAGTGGGCTCAATAGAAGCCATAAAGAGTATTTTTAAGATTGTTGATGAAAAGTTCATTATCAAGAGCTGAAAATAACACAAAAGAAGACAAACCTCCATTGAACTGGGATTCTGGTTCATCTCCTTTGCTCAAACTAGTATCATCATAGTCATACCTTTTTAATTTACAATTCTTCTCAAATTCAGTTTCCATAATATATTAATATATGTGTATTTAATTTGCCATACCCATTATAGCAGGGAAAATTCATAGGAAAAGAACTACCCCTTTCTCTATGCATTATGGAAGGCCAGGGGAATTAGAAGGATAAGAATCCTACCAAGCACCTAATGACTTTAATGAGATCAGCAATATAAGCCTTCTTCAGCAACAATATTGCGCAGAATACACAAGGAGCTCCTTCTCCTTAGTGGCAAAGTGTCACTGCATCAAAGTCGAACTGTGACTGTGTTAATCGATTCAGAATGATTCTTGTTGAGCAACTGTCACCTCTGAGGGAATATTGATGTGATTTTCTCCCATCTGTCACTTTACATCAGGTACGAATTATGCTGTCTAATAGGTTCGGGTGCTCATCTAAATTTTCATAAAACCCTCATGTGTGAGATCTCAGTGAACGCATCTCATCCCAGGGATGAGAACAAAGGAACAGAATGGTGACAAGAGTATGAGGGGGCTACTCTACCAACTATCAACAACAAAACAATAATGTCTGAAAATGGTTCTGCATTTATTGATTACTCACCTTGCCCATTAGCAGCCTTATGCTCCTCTGGCTGATGAACTAATCAGAAAGACAAGATAGAAAATGATAGTGTCTTGTTAGTCTGAACAGACTCCATGAATTGCCAGTGTGGACCCAAATGTGTAACACTATATATGCCTTGACTCAATAATTTCTACTTCTGGAAATTCAATTCAGAAGAGATAATGCTGGCTATAAAAAGATTACATGTGCATGAAAAAAAAAGAATATTCACACAAGTCTTCATTGTAGCACTGTTTCCATTGAGACAACATAAATGCACCAAAGTATATCTAGGATACAGATTAGGAAAACACCAAAAATGATGATGAATATCTAGTATTGAGAAGCTATCTAATACATCTAACTGAACACAAATAAATGTTGTAGAACCATGCATAGGGCATTTATGTAAGATTATATACATATATACCTATACTTATGTAGAATAGAGGAAAAACCTCAAAAATAGTTTATTGGAAAGAACTTTGTAAGACAGGATCTTGCTATACATCCAAGATTGGACTTGACTACAGTTAGAGTTGGGCACCATTATGCCCAACTCTTTACCTTGCTTTCCCACGTTGCTTTGTTTCTTTGTTTGTTTGTTTGTTTTAAGTCAAGTTCATTCGGCAATTTGACAAAACTACTAAAGCTACCTTTAAGAAAATGATGTGCTACTTCTGGGTGTATACCCTAATGATGCACAGTCGCACTCCTAAGGCATTAGCTCAACTATGTTCATAGCAGCATCATTTGTAATAGCAAGAACCTGGAAACAACCTAGATGTCCCTCAACTGAAGAATGGATTAACAACTGTGGTACATCTACACAATGGAGTACTACTCAGCAGTAAGAAAAAACACAAACCCAGAAAGATAAGCAGGGGATGTACTCACTCACTAGTGGACTCTAAACAAACAAACAAAAAAGCAAAGCTTGCCCAAGCTGCAAACCACAACCACTGAACAGCTTGGGATAGGAAACACCTTGGACTGACTCTTTGGATCCCACTCCCCCTAGAGGAACACCTGACTCAGTCTTTAGGTTGGGGGAGAAAACTGCATCTGCCAGGAGTGGATGCTGAACTAAGGAGTATTGGGACTTGGAACCTTAGGATTGACTGCCCATGCGGGGGATGGGGAGATGTGAAGAAGAGAGAATGACCTGATGTGGTGGGAGGGGGAAGGGACCTTGATTAAGGATGTACAGGGATAGAAAATGTGACTTCTTTATTCATAATAAAAAAATAAATAAAGAAAAGAAAATGATGTGCTAAGAAACTTTGCGTAAACATGACTGAGACATTTGAAAGGGTTCTTAGGATTGTGCCACCACTTAGTGATGATGAGATGATGATAATGATGTTGAAGAATGAATGATATAATAATCACACATGACCCCCAAACACTAATTTACAATTTGGGAGGCGAGGCAATAGCTCAGTGCTGTGGAAACAATAGTAATAAATGGAACCAAAATTAAATAAGCAAGCACAGGAGAATTTGCAAGCAGATCACATTGGGAGCCTGGGAAAATACTACATGACATTTGAGAAATGTAACTTTAAGACTAATGCACAGGATTTAACACCATTATTCAGGGGAGTTTATGTTGGCCTGTGAAGAGCTTTCCAGAGGAAATGAACGTGAGAGGTGATTTTAAATGTGTGAGGCAGACAGATTGTTGGAGAGGAAGTCAAATAGAATATTTCAGAGTCCAAAGGAAGGAAGAAGAATATTTTGCCTTGGGAGTTCCAAAGAGGAAGTGTGAGATAAGTCTCTACTTTTCTATTGTAGCTGTCAGCGCCTACAGACAGGCTCTGTCAAGCAGTCACATGCACCTTAAAATGCTTTGGCAGGTACACGGCGCAGAAACAACGGTGAAAGAAAGATCTCCTCCAGAAAAATCACACTGGGGAACGCTGGGGAAGCCTATGGTATCTTTCTCCAACCACAGAGCTAAAGCCACAGGAGTGATCTCACAGGAGAACACAGTGTCTTACCGGAGACAGAGCCTCTGCACCTCCTAAAGTGGTGTCCCGTAATCGGTGTCAATCAATTCTTCTTTCTTCGCCAATCTGCTTTCAAATCCTGAGTTGGGTTTTTTGTTTGTTTGTTTGTTTTTTAAATACGCCTGTCTGTATTGTGTGACAAAATTGCAACTCCAGACAGGGCATAGAAAAGCAGTTCCTGGGTTGAGCATGCGGCTTAGCCAGTAAGCCCAACTTAAACAATCAAGCAAGCACCTGGCCAGGCGTGCTGACTGGCTTGATTCTGTGCAGGTCTTACATGGCTGACGACAGCTGGGAATGGAAGAGAAGGTGTCCTTCTCCCAGCTGAACGCTTTGCCAGTTGATGGCTACAGCGGGGAAGTAGAATCATTTTTCTTAGGGCTTTGGCTCCTGGTAGCTGGCTTTTGCTCTGGTGGATAGCCACACACCCATGCACATAGAGGGGACACTATATTTCTTGGGATTGATTTTTTTTAAGCCCAAAGTTAAAAGGACACAAAAGACATGAAGTTGGAAAGGTGGATGATGGAGGTGGAGTGTTCCAGAGGAAATGGGTCAGGGGAGTACCGATGTACATGTTCAAAATGCACATACATTTATAAAATTCTCAAAGAAAAAACTTTAAAGCCAGGCATGCTGAGGGAATAATGGCTAGATAAACCCTAGTAATTGTTTGCCAGACAGTCCAACCTAGCCTAATTGGGAAGCTCTAGGTCAGTGAGAGACCCTGCCTTAAAAAAATCCATGTGAATGGATCCTGAGGAGTAACATGCCACAGGCTGTCTGCTGGTCTCCATCATCACATTCACACATGTGCAAGCTCAACCATACACTTATGTGCTTGCATGCATGCACACATGAGTGAGTACAAGTATGCTTGCACATGTACATGTACATGTGTGCGCGAATGCATACACACACACAGAGAGAGAGAGAGAGAGAGAGAGAGAGAGAGAGAGAGAGAGAGAGAGAGAGAAAGAAAGACAGACAGACAGAGAGAGAGAGAGAGAGAGAGAGAGAGAGAAAAGCTCTTTTCATCCAGTGATGAAATGATGACTATTCATAGATCCCTTATCAGAAAATACTCTTGATGAATGAAGATTGAGCAAAATCATTTGGGTATAGCTCTACAATAAAAGGCAATCTGTTGGCTAGGGTTTCACACCAAACAGTGGCAAGAAGGTGTGCATTTCAATATGTAACAACTTAATGTTTTATTCAAATGTCAATAATAGACAAATTAAAAACCTGTACCCAAGAACAATACTTTTGTTATTATAGGCATAATTATGTATTGTTAGCATCCACACTGGTTAATAAACTCCTCTACAAAAGTTGAATTATGCCCTTTTTACCTTGGCAAACAAGACTACACATGAATAGTGCTCAGTAAACTCAACAGATAACAATAGAATGGAGGAGATCCTTGGCAAAGCAAGAGGAAATACCCAAGAAGTAGAAAGAGAAGCTGAGAGACAAGTGTTGATGGACTGAGGGACAGCAATGTGGTGAGTTATGTTCTGGGACTGAATTTGCACACACGCACACACACACACACACATACATACATAGAGTATGTCGACCATGCCACTCTTGCCATGAATTCAATTAACAAATCATTAGAAATGCTCAGGAAAATCCTACTCTAGCTATACTCAGAATACTTTTAAAATAATTTGGTAAAGAGTATCACTATCCCTTAAAATACAATGTAACCAAGAGTTACAGACATTTCTGTTATATTAACTATTCTAAGTCATTTTGGAATGCTTTAAACTGTTGAAAGGCTGGGTGTTCTGGTGCATACCTGTAAAACCAGCACCCAGGAGGCTGAGATGAGAGAGTAGTCATGAGTCTGAACTCAACCTGACTATACAGTGAGTTCCAGGCCAGCTAGTGCCACGAAGTAAGATCGTATTGATATCAATGAGTGAATGAATGAATTAAGTATATTAGAGGATGTGGCAAGATTCAGCTAACAGACCTTTATTGAGTGCTGGGTGTTGCCTAGCTATTGGTGCTTGGGAACATTTGGGAATAAAACAAGTCCGTAATCATTAACATCTCAATACACTGTAAGCTAGCTGACTTGAAACGAAGTTCACTTTTTGTAAAAAGTCTGCTAAAATGTGAAAAAACACAACAATCACTTCAATATATACCACATGGAGATGTTTAATCCATTTCTTACTGCAAAGATGAAGGCAGGAACAAAGTCCTGTGGTCAGTGTCACACCCTAAGTCCTTTGTCACTAGGTCCTGGATGACTCATCCAAAGGAGGGCATGATGTATAGTTTAGCTCATTTTCACAGTGTCTTAGTGGAGAGTGACTCATGGCATCCTGTTCCCAAGGAGGTATGGACAGTGTGAGAAACATTCTAGTTTTCGGGATACTTACTATTCAGGACAGAAAAGAAAGCCTGACAACATTCCTTCTTTGAAATGTCTCACCAGAAGCCACCAAGTTCCCCAATGGCTGGAGAGCTGAGTGAGGAGGATATTATTCCAAATTTCTCTCATCAGCCCTCTGTTTTCATGGATAATTTATAGCTGTCTACAAATGAGACAATCTGTCTTCTCTAAAGCAGTGGAGTAGTTGCATACATCATGTACCATTTCCCCATCTTTTGCCATCATAGGTTTCCTACAATACCTAACATAACACACGTGTTCCCAGCAGCTGCTACACTGTATTTTTAGACAATAATGGCATAGAAAAACCCTGCACATGTTCAGTGCTGACAATTATTTTCCCAAATATTTTCAGTCCACAATTGGTAGGATTTGCTAGTATAAACCTATAGATGTGGTACTTCAAATCTGTCAGATTTAGTCCTCATGTGACTCAGTTTAGTTCACCCAAAGGCTGACCCTATGATGAGGCACTGAGTTCAAATAGATTGTTTATGAAACGAGTTTAAGATACATTGACCACCATTCCACCAGGCCTGGAATGGTAGAGGTCATTCTTCACCCTTCATTCAGACCAAGGCTGGCTGTGACATACTCATACTAAGAAAAGGCTGCTGGAGTAATACCTGGCCAATTTGCTTTGTGATTTGAAGTGAAATGTCACCCATGTATATCACTGTTTAGACTCCAGCCATTGCTGATATTTGAAGTTTTGAAAACATTAGAACGTGGTGCTTTACTAGAGGAAGTAGGTCACCTGAAGCTTATTCTTGAGGACTGTGGCTTACTTCAGGCTCCTCTTTGTCCCGTCTCTGCTTCCTGCTCATCACCAGGTGTACAGCTTCTGACATGACTGTCCCCTCCCCAGTGATATATCTGCCTCACTACAGGCCCAGAAACAGCTCTTTGTGTAGTGGTAACATGATTTAATAAAGCTTATCTGAAAAGCAGAGGACAGCCAGGCCATGGATTTACCCATGAAGGTCAGGGAGTGGTGACCCACGCCTTTAATCTCAGCACTGGGGAGTCAGAGATCCAGCTGGATCTCTGTGAGTTCAAGGCCAAACAGATCCAGGCAGTGATGACACACATCTTTAATCCTAGCTCTAGGAAAGTTGAAGAAGGAAGTGAGATAGCTGGTCAGAGGAAGAGCAGGCAGGAGCTGAGCCCTTCAGGGCACTTCCCTTTTTGGCTTTAGGAGAGGCATTCCATCTGAGGATTCCTGAGGAGTGGCTAGGTGAGAAGTGGCTGTGGCTTGTTTCTCTGTCTCTCTGATCTTTCAGCTTTTCCTAGTATCTGACTTTGGGTTTTTATTATAATGCCAAATAGAATACGTGCATAGAATACCAGTGACCAAGGACTGAGAACCCTGAAACCGTAAGCCAGACAGACCTTTGCCCAGGTTTTAATTACAGCTCTGCAATAGTGGCTGGTACAGTCAGACCTCAGAGGCCAACAGCCCCACTTTCTAAAGAGTCTAGACTCATGTACAAAAAGAAAATAAATTGAAATAAAATAAATTTTAAAAAAGGAAGGAAAAGTGAGGCCTTATGTAAAAAGAAAGAGATTTTACATCAAGGAATATCTAAGTGTCAGACAATCAAAGCCAGTCCATTGGGGTCTTCCAGTCCACCAGCTTTCTGTTGCTGAGCAACGGACCTGATGTTACCTAGTACTAAAGACTATCTTGGCCAACCCTGTTGGGATTTCTGACCTACAAAACCAGGAGAGATGATAAACCATTCTTGTCTGACCGAGTTACTGTGCACATGTATTATGTATGGAAGCTGAGATATCCAGTCCATATGCCAACAGTCAGTTATTGGGCCATGGTGTAATTTCCTAGAGCAGCAGCCCCACTTCACTGGCCAGCACAGAGAAACCACATGCAAAGAAACGAAGGCTCTCTGACAGTTGGAGGGATGTATAGGAGGGAGACAAAGTTGCAGGCAGGGACACAGGTGGGATCAGAGTGCTAAACACTGCCTGTGTCCTTTTAATTGGCCCACTGTGGTTTGTCTTCCAAGGCAAATCCTTGAGTCCCTAGAGATTAAAATATGTTTTCTCTGCACACCTAATCCCTTGAAGCTTCTACACCACACATTTCTTTCCTAAAACATTTAATCTGTTCATACCATTGGCCAAAGGGAAACAAATCCTAACAGTATAACACTGGTGTGTGTGTGTGTGTATATGTGTGTGTGCATGCATGTGTGTTGGGAAACAAAATTTTAAAATACGTGCCCCCAAAACAAAAAAGCTATACTCCTTTTTCCCAAGCTCTTCAAAGTCTGTAAAAAGGAACCAGCCAATATGGCAGCCACTAGTATCCAGCAACACTAAGAAATCTTCTGTGAATGTGCCTTGTGCAATAAAAGCTCGGCTGTCTGAGAAGGAATGCCTGCGATTTTCTTTGTTTTTCTGTTGGTGGCAATGAGGTCACCCAGAGGACCCAGTCTCTCCCCTTGTTGCCCTGGTAATCAAAAGCACATAATTAAAAGCTGGCTGGTGACAGCAGCACACATAATTCTGTGAACCAAGAACAGTTTTTTTTTGTTTTTTGCTTTTTGGTTTTTTTTCCTGAGCAAAGCTCATTCAGAATAGCTTTCGTTTCACACAGTGGGCACTGAAATGCTTCTAAGTGGAGTTTTAACGTAAGCATTCCCTAAATACAGAAGAAGTTTGAAACCTGATTTTTTTTCTTTCAAAATGAAGAACTCACTCAAGTAGAAATTGAGTTCCTATAATCACAGAAAGCAGGTATCTGGTAGGGAAGCCTAAGATCTAGGAAGAGGTTTTGTTTTTGGGAACAGGGGAGGAAGAAGAGGAAGGAGAAAGGGAGACGTGAGCAAAGGAAGGATGGAGAAGACAAAAGAGAGAGCATGGCTAGGGACGGGGAGATTGGTACACTGCGTGGGAATGTATTGCTGTGGCTGACATGATAAAAAGCTCAACGGCCAATGTCTAGGCCGGAGGTATTGGGGGAACTTCCAGGCGCAGAAGAGGAAGTGGGAAGAGACAACCAGGTGCAGGGAGACTTGGAAGGAGCCAGACACACAGAATCAAAGAAAGGTGCAAAGCCGCGAGGCACAACATAGATTAATACAAATAGGCTAAGTTATAAGAGCTAGTGAGGCAAGCCTGATCTGAGTCCCACTTTTTATAGCTAACAAACTCTGTGTAGTTTGTGAACTGATGTCCCAAGGAAAAATCTGACTAAAGGCTAAGGGACAGAGAAAAGGGAAGGCAGGAGAGGGGAGGGAAGAGGACTGTCCTCCCTCCACCAGGGATGCAGCCAGGCTGGTCACCTCTGTTTGGAAGAGCACATCACATCTGGTGAGCTGTTTCCTGTCACTTGAATGGTTGGCTCTGGTCATATTAGCCATAAACTGAGATTGTTTGTTTCTTAAGGTTCTGCAATTCTAAGACCTATTCATTTACTTCTGCAACTGTCTTTACTTGTTTTAAGAAAATTCTGAAAAAATAAAAAAGGAAAGGAAAAAAGAAGAAAGGGAGGGAGGGAGGGAAGGAAGAAGGGAGGGAGGAGGAGGAAGGAAGGAAGGACGGAAGGACGGAGGGAGGTTTAATTCTGGGAGAAGTAAACTGGGTAAATCCCGTGTACTTTCTTAGAGGAAGAGGGAATTGATTGTGTGGGTTTGGTTTTTGTTTGTAGGTTTTTTTTGATCCTTTTGTTTTGTTGTTTTGACCCAAGGCCTCACTGTGTAGCCCATCCTGGCCTTGAAATCATGATTCTCCTGCTTCAGGGTCCTTAGTGTACATGTGACTTGCACATGGCTTGTGTATTATGAGCTCATAGCCAACCTGAGCAGCTTAATGAGACACTGTCTCAAAATAAAAAGTTAATGTTAGTCAATAAAATAAGCAGAGTGATTTCATAATAAATATAATTGACAAATTAGTTGCTTTTTAAAAAGTGAAAAGTGTGCTCTGGTACAGGTCAGTGATAGAGACATGCTCAAGGCTCTGATTTCAATTCTTTGAACCCCATTAATCCTCCCAAAGAACAAAGTCTCTCAAATCAGCCACAGAAAGGTTACCTACTGCATAGACAGAGAGAGAAGTTGTGCATGGAGAAGATACTGGCAAATGTTCCATGCAGCCTGCAGTAGAATTATGTTGCATTGTAAATAATTGTGCCACCTACTGGTTTACTAAAAAGGCTGATTGGCCAAAGGCAGACAGGAAGTGTAGGCAGGGCTATCAGACTAAGAAAACTTTGGGAACATCTCAGAGCAGAGCAGAGACATCTCAGAGATGCCAGGAGACACAGAGGAAAGAAGTTGAAATGCTGCTGAGAAAAGGTGCTGAACTTGGTTAGTTGAAGAGCAAGAGCTAAATAGCAATATGCCTGGGCCTTAGGCTGATCAGCATGAAATGAATAAAAGCTTTTGTGTGTTTCTTTGGGTCTAAGCAGCAGCTGCGAGTAGGTCTGAACTTCGAGGCTAGAACAGAAAATACAGGCCAGAAACTACATACAACAGCAGCCTCATCATAAGCCTGCAAAAGGAGAGTGGTGGGCTCCTCAGGAAGTCACCAGAGGAGAACATGGCTTCCTGCTTCCTGTATTTGCCATTGCATGACTTCCTGCCAGTTTATCTAGGTTCAGCCTGTACCATATTTCTGTTTCATATACATCATCTCTTATTTCAAATGCAACCCGGAGCCTGCAAGAGTGCCCTAACATCTCCGTCACCTCTATAAATGAGTATGGTAAATTCCCCTCTCTGGGTAGTGGTCTGGGCTTCTTTCTCCCTTTAGTATCACAGCAAAGTGTGTACGTGAGACTTGCTAGTTAACTCAATCTTTTTAACTTGTGGGTCCAACATGGAGCACCAAGAGTTCTGTGAGTCCCATTTTGTAAAGTTCAATTCAAATCTGTTTGGATGCATTTGAAGGTTTCAGGGGATAGAAATCCAGAGATTGTATGTTGGAGTCCCCAGTGGTAAAATGGCCAAAGAGACTATCATTGGGACAGCTTCTGGACTCCAATACTCCATATTCTTTTTTGAAGACAGCAGGTCTTCAGAAAGCTTGTGTTTCAGTTTGGGAAGAGAGGAGGGAGGGGCAAACCTCTGACAATGGCAATCATGACCCCAATGGGCCCAGGTGCTATGGCAAGAGAGGGAAGCAGAAAGTAGAGCCAGACAGCCTGCTGCCCTGCTTCGTGGTGCTGGCCTGGAGAGAGCACATCCTTGTAGTTTCTGGCAGCCAAAGTGGGGACAAGTCTGTTGTCAGCATCCAAGGATGGTCCAGGTCAATGGAGAACCACTAGGCTCTCAGCCTTGCTGTGATTCTGGGCGTTGGCAAACTGAATTTTAGCCTCAGCTGTCAGTCAGGTCAGTGGCGGTCACTCTGTGCACTATTTAAATGATATTAGTATGCTTCAAGTTTCCTCCCTATTGTAGAATAATTATTCTTTTTTGTTCCCTGAGTTTCGCAGAGTCTTTCTTGCACAAAGAACAACCTGGAAGAGCTAAGCTTTCTAGAAATTACAGATTTTATAATTTGTCTGTAGTTATTTGGAGAAAGTTAGTGATTTCTAGTTAAATTAGAATTTCAGATGATATGCAGTAGATAAATTTTAACATAAGTTTCAAATATTATTCTGGAAATACTTATCTAGTTAGTTCTTATTTCATTATAGTTTTACTTAACTTCTTTTTCCTTTAAGATTATTGAAAGACAGTTGGCCGTTAAGATGGTACTTCAAGTCTAATTTGGATCTTATCTTGAAGGAATGATACACAATTTTCCTAAAACTCAATTTAACTGAGTCTCTAAAAAATTGTTAGCATATATCCATTGTATAAAGTGATAGACACAGTGTTGCATAGCTATAATGTCAGCATTTGTAGGCTGAGGCAGGAGGATTACAATGAATTTAAGACCAGCAAAGGCTACATAGAAAAATGTGTTTGGAAAATTGATACATATACACACCAAAAAAAAAAAAAAGAAAAACAAACAAAAACCAAAACCAGAAACACTGATGAGTTGCTTTGTGACATTCTAACTCAGACATGTGCACTTTGCCCACACACACCCCATGAGGCTCTCCTTCCCCCATTCCTTCCCATTAGCACCTTCACTCTTCACAAACAGTGTTACTGTCTGGAACATATAAATAACTCAAGACACTAAACACACAAACAATCCAATAAGTGCATGGGCAAATAAAGTGAGCAGACATTCCCACAATAATTGTCAGCAACAACAAATGACCAGGAAATACGTGAAAAGATGTTCAACATTCTCAGCCATCAGTGACACACAAATTGAAACTATGTGGAGACACTGTGCATGCCAAACATTAAGAAAATAACAAAAATGTTAGCCAAGATATTTCAGAGGGAAAAACTGGAAATTTTATTTACTAAGTGTAGCGACCACATTTGCGTATGGTGAGTCAGAGAGAAATTGGGAGTACTAGATTCTATACAAATTTGAAGTTTCAATACAATGGCAGACTTGGATTTACAGAGGCTATCTGAACTCTGCACCTTCAAAAATCCTTGCACAGACGTGTCTCCAGTCTGTACCTTGTGGTCATAGTCATCAGCTTGGGTCTGTTGGGATTTTGACATCATCCAATTTTTTTTTTCTATTTATTTCCTTGGTTTCACATGATTTTGATGGCAATCTTTCAAATGACACTATTGGGTATTTTTGTAAGTCTATCTCTTCAGCTCTCATTTTTTGGGTCCCTTTTCTTCCTTTGTAGGATTTTAGGTCTCTGATTTCATCTAAAAATAGTTGTTTCTAAAGATACATAAACTTCTCGGATTAGACTATTTTAAACTGGCTGTGGTACTATGTTAATTACATATTTTACTTTGCTTGTTTTCTGCATATTATGATGTAGTTTTGAAAGGAGAAACAATAAATAACAAGTGTTTCTTTCATATAAGAGTCCCTTTTATTGTTTTTATTTTTTTCTTTGAGAATTTTGCAATGTACACAGCACACTATAATCATATCCATGTTCATTTTCCTCCTCCATCTTCTCCCTAGCAACTCTCAAAACATAGCCCTCCAAATTTCACATACATACATACCCACAGCAGATGTGAGTCCATGAGTGACCACAACTCCAAAGAAAAATGATTCTTTCTTCTCCAGCCACTACCAAATTGTTAATATCTCCTGAGCTAAAGGTGGGTGTAGTAGCACAAATTTGGGTTGTAAGTAAAGAAGACTCTGAGTCAAATATCGGGGGAAGGCTGAAATATCAGAGAGAGGAAGCACCACAAGCAATCTTCACCAAACTGTCTTGCAACTTCCTCAGCCTCGCTCCTGGTCCTGGTCACTTCTGCCTGTGGCTTCTCCCAGTCACTTCTATGTCTGCCTGGTTTCTACAGCCCTTATGTTCCCTATCCAATCCAGGTTAGGATTAAAGGTGTGTAGCCTTGAACTCACAGAAACAGAAGAAGTTCTGTCTCTGGAGTCATGGGATAAAGGATGTTGGTTACCACTCCGGGCTTTCCCTGTGCTGGGATTAAAGGTGTGTGTGATTGACTCAGCTGTTTCTCCTTGTAGTCAAGGATTTCCTGAGCTGTTTGCCTAGGATTTGACTGTGTGGTCTCTCTGATATCCAGGATTTATTAAATATTTAACATATATCCACAGGTGAGACCTTTAGAACCTCTTACCCTCACTCTACCCGACTCTCATCCATGTTGGGATTATAACTGGCTTGATTTTATGCATGTATTCTGCAATTAACTATCCCTGATATGAGATCATGGTTTCACAGGCCATGTCTTGCTCAAAAGATAGCATTTTATGCATCTCCCCTTTGTGTTTCAGCTTTTAGAATCCTCCTAATTGGAAATTGGATTTGCCTGGAGTGGATGCTGAATTAATACACATTGGGACCTCTTGCCCTTTCTGGAGAGTAGATGAGGGGATGAGGAGAAGAGATACTGACTAGGAGGGGTCAGGAGGGGGAGGGGAGTTTGAACAAGAGGATATAGGGATACAAAATGAGACTTTTCTATTTAAAAAAAAAAAATCCTCCTAATTTCTCTTCCACTGTGTTCAGTGAGCTTTAGTGAGAGGTTGATAAAGATGTCTCTTTAGGACTGAGCACTCATTCACTTATTCGAAGCATTGTTTCTAATTAGGAGTCTCTGTAGTACCCTCTGGCCATGGCAAAAAGAACTTCTTTGAGCAAGGTTGAGAGCAGCTAAGATCTAGGGAATAAACAAAAGTATTTAGAAGGCAATGTGACATGACCATTTACCAAAATAGCAATTAGGTCTCCTCCTACTGTGAGACTATGCTCTAGTACACTGTAAATTATTTGGTTTAATAAAATGCTGATTAGCCAGAAGGTAGATAGGAAGTAGAGGCAGGGCAACCAGACTAGGAGAATTCTGGGAAGCAGAAGAGTAGTAGATTGTTAAACAACAGCCAGACACAGAGAAAGCAAGACAAGAATGCTGCACTGAAGCAAATGTGCCAAGCCACATGCCTAAACATGGATAACTGAGAGGACTGATAACTGAATTTGATGAGGTGCATGATGTAAAATCACCAAAAAATAAATAAAAATATTATGTAAAAAAAGGAAAGCACACACACAAAAAGAATCATGGGTTAGTTTAAGAATAAGAGGTAGCAAGTAATAAGCCTGAGCCATAGACTGAACACCTTGTAATTAATATAAGCCTTTGTGTGTTTCTTTGGGACTAAGTATGCTGTGAGATTAGCCAGGCTGAACAGAGAAACTTCTGACTATAAATGATGCCCAACGTAGGGCACAAACCCACGACCCTGAGATTAAGAGTGTCATGCTCTACTGACTGAACTAGCCCTCCCAGGGCCTATGATGTCCCAAACCATAGGCTTTTAATCAGGTTTATAGTAACAGGTCCCTTTCTGTGGAACAGCCTCAAATTAAATCAGAAACTCATTGGTTACCTCATAACATGTATGCTACTATTGCACCAGTGGGTACATCTTGCCTGGCAGGTTGGTATTGCAATATCCATGGTCTACCATTTGGTAACACCATTGTTATCTTTTCTCTTTGTGCATAGAATTTTCTGGAACTAGGAATTTTCTGGTGAGTTTGAGATTGAATTTTTATGTTCTGCAAGTAACAAGTGTGTAGTGTGTTTGCCAATAAGATCCTCTAATCTAGTTATGGTGTACAGCCAGGACCAATGACAATAGCCTGTGTTGTTTTGGAGACATCTAAGCCTTCATGATCAATAACTGGTAGAGAGATATCCCAAGGATGGCACTGTGACTTTCATTAATAACTGTTGTCTTCTTGGAGAATAATCCACACAGGAAACCTTAGGGACCCATTTAATCTTGACTATAGCCTTCAGATATACAAAGTCATATATATGTACATATATATTTAATATATTCTTGAATGTTATTCATAGATACCCTAAAAACACAGACAACTCCATCAAAGTTGA
Organism: Sigmodon hispidus; assembly: GCA_004025045.1. Classification (NCBI taxonomy): domain Eukaryota; kingdom Metazoa; phylum Chordata; class Mammalia; order Rodentia; family Cricetidae; genus Sigmodon; species Sigmodon hispidus. The sequence goes on from PVIH01000925.1 coordinate 161,649, forward strand.
TGACTAGTAGAAAATCAGAAAAATTAGTCTTGGCATGGTGCTGTGTACTTATATCAAAGCCAGCTTCAGTTACAGGAGCTCCCATTTCACAGGAAAGTATGTGAGAGAGCATAAAATCAGGTCAAAGTTGGTCCAAATTATTCTGTCTTAGCCATATATAAAATTTTGTGAATAAAATGTGGGCATGATTTAAATCTTCCATGAAGGACCCACTGAAAGTATTTATTTATGATTTTAAATTTAAAGCTGTAGGTTCATTTTCTTCTACTGAGCATTATCACATAGATTTTACATTATTATGGTGTAGAGTGTTTTTGTCTGGTGAATCTCTTCCTAATAGTGATAGAAATTGACTTAAAATGCACTATGACAGAAAATAAAAATGATTACAAAAGTAATCTAAGATGGATAATGTCAGTAATAGAAGATGAGAAAAATGTTGAACAGAATAAGCAAAAAGAAACCAGAATGGGTTTTCAGTAAATAAACTCTATTTAGCAAATTTTGAGAAAATGAATGAAAATAAGTTGTACAGTTTATTGATGGATTCATGATTGTAATCAAATAAACAAGTTCACCATTCTGGATACACTAGTTTCTTAATAACATGATGTATGCAGCCATTTTCTTGGTTTCTCCCTCTAAAATATTTGAGATGTCATATTTCACTATATGGATTTACAAGTGAGTATTTAAAGGTAATGTATTTATGTCTTGGAATATATACCTATTCAAAGTTATGTGCAAACAAGAAGGGTAATGACTCTCTCTCTCTCTCTCTCGTGTGTGTGTGTGTGTGTGTGTGTGTGTGTGTGTGTCCATGTGGGTGTAGTAATAGTCATTAGGCTGATAGTGAACACTGTCACCATATTCATTATTATGGTTGGTATTAAGTAAATTAATAACTATAGTTAAGGAATACTAAGGAAAAATTTCTTTCTGTGAATACAAAATCAAATAACAACAACAAAGGAGATCCTGTGTCAAACAGGTTGGAGGTGACGATGAGAACTAGTGTCTGTCCTCTTAACACACACACAACACACACACACTACATACACATCATACAAACGAATATTTTTCGATTTTAAATTTTGAAAATAATGCTTCCCTGATTGTTTCTTAGCTTGGATTTGGTTTTATCATTGCTTTTCAGACCTTCATATGAGCATGCCACTGCCTGCTCCTAAGGGTGTTATCTCACTACCAACAGTAGCGACAAGGACATGATGACTCTTGCTGCCCCATCCTACTTCACTTTCTCCTTTTCTGATGCTCCATCCTGCCACATGAACACTGCAGTACTTCTAATCTAGAATTCTGAGACCCTAGTCCACCCTGACACCTCTCCTGGGTGGCACACTTCAACAGCTGTCTGTTGTTGCCTGGGTACCTTTATTCCTTTTTCCTCTGCCACCCCTGTCTTCCACCATCTGCACCAAGTCACCTGTCCTCAAAGACTCCTTGGGCTTCCACACCATGTGATTCTATATCTGCAGCCAAGCAGTCTAGCCATCTCCCTCCACTCCCACTTAAGGCCTCTATTAATTACTTGTCTCATTGCTGAAATAAAATGCCTCTCAAATACCATTCAAAAACGGAAGAGTTTATTTTGGCTTACAGCCAGATACCATACAGTGCATCATGGTGGGGAAGGCGTGGCACCAGGAGTTTGATGACTTCTTACACAATGGCCTGCTAACACCCTCCAGCACTGTGTCATCTAGACAAGGAGGAGGCTCACACATCACTTTCTGCATGATTTCTTGATGCCCTGCAATGAAAGTGTCTGGTGTGTTCAGTAACAGAGTCTTAGCATCTAGTCCTGATCGGCAACCCAGAATAGTAGTAGCCTACACTGTTTCAGGGGCCTTTGAAGCCTTCATGATCCACAACTCATAGGGTGGAATTCTGCAACTGCAGTGGTATTTTTCACTCAATAGTCAATGATTTCCGGGGGGCAGCAATACCTACCCGTGTAAGGTAATTTTGTTCAGACTAATTTTCTTTATTAAATTAACTTTTAGAATGATATCTTGTCTTTACTTTAAATATGCATTGATTGATTGATTGATTGGTTGGTTGATTGATTTGTGTGGTATTGTGTTGTGTGTGTTGTGGTGGGGGGCACAGCATGAGTGTGAAGGGCAAAAGAAAACCTGAAGGAGACTTCTTTCTCTTTCCACCTTCTGGATCCCAGGGAAAATTAGGGTCATCAGCCTTGACAACAAATGACTTTATCTTTGAGTCATTTCACCAGTCCTTAAGTTATAATTTTAAATTAGGAGACAATGTAGTGGGTTTCTGTAGTAGTTTTTGAAATAATAAATTCCCAGCCCAGACTAACTCCTAGATCTGGACCAGCAGTCCCAACGTTCCAAAGAAACACACAGAAGCTTGTATTAATTTTATGCTGATTGGCCTATGGCTCAGACATAGTCCTAGCTAGCTCTTTCATCTTAAACTAACCCATGATTCGTATCTTGTTTAGCCATGAGGTTCAGTACCTTTTCTCATAGCAGCATGGTTGTCTTCTTTCCTCTGTCTTCTGGTGTCTTTGGTAGCATTTCATCGTGTGTCTCCGTGGTGTCTCTGCTCTGCTCTTCCTGTTCCCAGAGTTTTCTTAGTCTGGTAGCCCCGCCCACACTTCCTGTCTGTCTTCTGGCCAATCAGCTTTTTATTAAACCAGTAGGAGGGACAAATATTAACAACATACCAGAACATATTCCCACAACAGGTTTTCATTCTTTCTTAATATTGGCTAATCTTCCCATGCTTTATTGGGAAATATACTATCGATGTATTGCTAAATAGACACATTGTCAAACTCTCTCAAATGTTCATATGTATGTTCATAGGTTAGTGCCCTTCTCAGCCTTGGTCAGAGAAGTTATTTTTGCAGTTGATAAGATTAATGCAAAGGCTCAACAACTGACCAAAAATGCTAAGGATGGATGACTATAGAGTTCTTAGTCCCAAATTCGACATCTACATTACTCCCTCCAAGGCTCAGGGAACATTATAAAGAGGAGGTAGAATAGAAAGAGTGTAAGACTTGGAGAATGGGGAGGAGAACTGTGAAATGCTACCTGATTGACATAGTATGGCCACTATATCCACAAACTCTCAGAACTGATGTTTACCTACACAAAACCTGTTCAATATTGAGCCTATCAACATTCATTTTATCATAAATGGGAGAGGGACTGAATGAGGCCCCACCCCTATCTGAAGAGTAGTTAATGGTTGTTATGGGATAGGAAGTTACTCAGGTAAATATCCACATACCCCTCATGCTCATGAAAGCGACTCTAATTAGACATGGTGGGACACAAAAAAGTAAGACGTGAAAAGTAGAGGGGAACGTGTTGTTGGTTGCTTTTTCTACTCTTCAGGATCTTTTGGAGACCCATCCTTCACTCTCCTCCCAGAAATAACACATGGAGACTTAGTTCTTAATTATAAATGCCTAGCCTTAGCTTGGTTTGTTCTTAGATAGCTTTCTTTCTTTCTTTCTTTCATTTTTTCATCCTACTTAGGGCTGTTTTACTTATATTTCAGTACTTTTGTTTTGTTTGTAAGTATTTAGAGAGTCCACAATCCACTTGAAAACAGATTTCTCTTGATAATAATCCAGGGAGTTTTACAGACACATCCTATTCCTGCCTCAATTATGTTCTCTTTCTCATCATAGTTTCCACAATTCTCTCATGTTTCTATTAGCAATCATATCACATTGGTATCAAAGCTTACAACCCTCTGGTCCCAATGGAACAGCCATGTCTTAAGGAATCTGTCCCAGGTAGTGAAATATGAAAAATGTTTGAACTTACCCACCCAACAATCCTTTCCATCAACCTCATCTCTCCAAGCTTTCCATAACTTACATTAGCCCATTTTGCCTCTGGGATTTTTACCTTTCTCTATTTTTGTATATCTTTTCTTTCCTCCTTATTCCATGTCTGGCTGTGTGGCTAGGTGGTTGCCCCTTTATTTTTCCACTTTTTCTTTTTTTTGTTTCTTGATCTCCTTCCTCACAGATTTTTCCTTCTATTTATTCTCTCTGTTTGCCAGCCCTGCCAATCCTTTCACCTGCCTATCCAGCTCTTTATCAGACCAATAGGTGTTTAGAGATGCAAAGTATCACAGTTTCACAGAGTTAACCAAATGCAACATAAAAGAATACAATACATCTTTGCATCATTAAACAAATGTTCCACAGCATAAACAAATGTAACACATCTTAAAATAATATTCTTCCAACACTAAGTTGGAAAAAATAAAGGGTTCAGTAGGAATGCAAGAAGAATGAGGAAATATTGATGAAATTATACTAAACTCTTTAGATATAGATACACACAGGTAAAGTATAATTTAATAAATCCGAGTTAGTCTCTGGCACAGGTGGGATCTGTGAGTATGTGAGCAGATTTCAGACAGTGTAAGAGTGAGGAAGCACACAGGGATTCCAGAACAAACTGCCACAACCACTGAAGACACACTTTCCAGTCCAAAGCCATGACTCATTGTTTTCAATAGAGAAGAATTGTCTGGGTGTGGTGAGGAACTAGCCTAGGCCAGTGACAGCCTGATTCTGTCTCTAGAAAAGGAGCTTTTAAGCTGAGACAGCCCTTTGCACCCTAGAATGTTCCAAGGTCAGTTAGTATTCTTATTAGAGTGTTGGCATTCTATATTTTTATAGAAATGATCATTGTAAAATTTAGAACTGCTGTTAAAATGATGTATGTGGTTGTTTGAGTAAAAACCATCAGGCTCATCAGGAATGGCACTACTATTAGGAAGTGTTGCTGTGATGGAGAAAGTCACTGGGGGAGGTCTTTGAGATTTCAAATGCTCAAATCAGACCAGCTGTCACTCTCTCTTTCTACTACATGAGAAACTGAATGTAGATCTCTAAACTCCTTCTCCAGCACCAACATAGCTTCCATTATACTGCTATGCTTCCTAAACCTCTGAACTGTAATCCAGCCCCAATTAAATATTTTCCTTTGTAAGAGTTGCTATGGTCATGATGTCTCTTCAAAGCCATAAAACCCTAAGGCAATATGATAAAAAATAATATTTGAAATGATTTTATATCTACAAATAGAATTGCTTAGATCCAAGGAGTTTATTTCATACCTTATGCTTAAAATCAAACTGAGGAAATACGATCATTAGCTACAGAGATATGAATGGCCAGAGTTGCAACAGCTAAAGAAAATACTTCATGTTCATTTGATAGCATATACATATTCTCACTGTTTTTCCTCACAAAAAAGTAAATTCATTTTTAATTTTATTATTCCTTTTAATTTTATGTGTATAAGTGTTTTTTTCCACATGTATGTTTATGTACCATGTGTGTCCCTGGTGCCTGCAAGGCCAGAAAAGAACATTGGATACCCAAAGATGGAGTTACAGATGATTATGAGTTGCCATGTAAATGCTGGGAACCAAATCTGGGTCCTCCACAAAAGCAGTCAATCTTTTAACTCCTAAATCATCTTCCCAGCTCCCTGAATTCGTTTTCTTTCTTTTTTTAAAGATTTGTTTATTTATTATGTATACAGTATCCAGAGGAAAGTATCAGATGCCATTATAGATGGTTGTGAACCACATGTGGTTGCTGGGAATTGAACTCAGGACCTCTGGAAGAGCAGTCAGTGTTCTTAACCTCTGAGCCATCTCTCCAGCCCCTCAATTCATTTTCAATGTTAACACAGATACAACTAAAACACCAGAAGCAGTAGTAGAGAGTTCTCATCCATTTAGTGCCTGATTGCTTTTATGTTTATATTCATGATCAAGGTGTACTTGTTCTCTGTCCTCCGGGCTGCCGACTACTGCAGGATAAGCAAACACAATACCAAGTCTCAAGGCCCCAGACCCCTTCACAAGAGGACGCACTGACATGTCTTCATATTGCAGATCCAAATGACAGAGCATAAGCCAAACTAAACATAAACAATTGGAAAGACCATTACAATAAAGAGATGTATATCTGAGAATTAGCAAGTTACCTCTTTAGAGAAAATCAGAATAAATGTTTTCATGCACATCTCATTAATGTTGTGATTGTATAAAATGTGCAATATTTAGAATCATAATAAAAACATGTATGTCATAATACTATGAAACTACATTATTACTCAATATGAATGTATACTTGCACATGTGCATGCACAACACACACACACACACACACACACAGAGGGGGGAGGGAGGGAGAGAGAACCATTTATTGTCACACAGTCTTTGCATTACTTACATTGACAAAAGTATTTGATCCCAAGCAGATCTCAAATATGCAATCCTCCTGTTCAGCTTTCTGGTGGCTGGGGTTGCAAGTGTGGCTGCAGGTTGCAACTGTCATCCTTTTATTCTTTATATGTGTATGAGTGTATGTGTGTGGATTATGTGTATGGAGTAGACCACAGCAGCACATCAGGTGTCTTGGCCTCCCACTCTGTGCCTTATTACCTTGAGACAGTGTCTCTCAGTGAGCCTGGAATCAGGCCTATGGCCAGTAAACCCTGCAATCCTCTGTCTCCTGCCCTCTCATAGTGCACAGGAGGTCCACAACTCCAAATACAGGTTTGGAGTTTTGTCATCCTTCTGTAGCATGCTTCCTAACCCACTGAGCTGTCTCTTCAGCCCCGTCATTTTCCATTTTTATCAGACCCTATGTAAGGGATATTCATCTTTATCTGACATTTATTTACAAGAAAAATCTAGCCCCAACTTCAGCACTTCATGAGAACTGTTAATCCCAACAGTGATCCATGTCCTTAGATAGTATACACACCATTTTTCTACATCATGGGTACTAATCACTAAATTCCTTATTTTATTCCTAGGCAGTGAGGTTGTTTTTTGGTTTTGTTTTTAAATTAAAGGTTGTCTTTTTAAGAATAACTCTGAGATAAAATTCAGCTTATGAGCACTACTTAACACATAATATTTGCAAAGGAAGACTATTCTTACACAGTTTTAATATTTGTCTTCTAATGCCCTCAATATAAATAGTATTAAGAAACTGTTGGTGAAGAATGTTTTTAAGAATAAATATTCCTCTATATAATACCTTGTTCTTATGAAACCCATAAAAAAGGAAGTGAGGGTGTAGGGCCTATTACTTCCCCAAGCTTAGCATGTTTAGGACCCTATAACCTTTTCATGGTCAAAGCCGTTCAATAACAATGTCAAAAATTTATGTGCTTTTGTAAATTGCATTGCTTCATAGTGTCTAATGTTATTTTCCAAAGCATATTTGACCAACTGAAATACTGAATATAGAAACACAAGAGGACAGAGCACCCTTCTCTCCAGTAAGACACTAAAGAGATTTGTAGACTATGAAATAATGCTTTTCTTTTCCCTCATTGTTTTGGTTTTGGACATTAATTATCTTTCATGAAAACACATTGCTGATTTTAATCCAGTGGTTTATTATTGTTATAAATGAACTCAATACCTATTGAAAATATGCCTCTGGTTTAATTTCTAGCATAGTAAATATTGATAGATGCAACTTTCATTGTTTCTGAGATGTTCATCTTTTTGAAGTTCATAGATGTTCTGAGATCAAAACCTTGGAAGATTGTTTACACAAATAGCCAGGTATGATCCTGTCAATTTGGAGACATTTTCAAATACAGACACTTTTTTCTAAACAGCATTGCCAAAGGATGTCCTAGATGACTCAGAGGAGGAGTATTCCCTGAAGAGGCTTGTAGATTGGTTATCAGTTCGCTGCACCTGGCCTTGTTTCCCCCTGAGGCTCTCCAATCTCCCCTCCAGCTGCCTCCAAGGCAGGAGATGCTGCAGATGTAAGGGCTCTTGGAGCTCTTAGAAAAGGCTTGCCCTAGGTCCTAAGCCCTACAAAGCTTCAGCAGTTTCAGCAAGCCTTCCAAAGAAGTCCCACGGTCACCATCTGACTATCTAAAACTGATTATATTTGATGAATGGAATGTAAGCAGTCATTTCAAAAGACATATCTGATTTCTGATTGCATAAGAATTATCTGAGATGCATTCTAAACACTGAGAGACTCCCAGACACCACCTTTAACCTGAAGAATCCAAGAAACGAGATAAAAGAAAAAAAAAAAAAACCCTGCAGGATTCCTGATGAGTGTTGTCTCCAGGAGGCCACTGTCCACTGTCAGCACACAGAATTACAAGGAAAACTGTGGCCAAGACAGCGTCTCATACCTGCTTTGAACTCAGGTCTGGAGGAAGCCCAACTAAACAAAATCCAGAGCAAAGGGACATGGTCCAGGAGCTACAGAACCTTGGGAGAGTCTTTCACAGGGATGGTGACAGATGAAAGAATATAAAAAAGAAGCAAAGATATCTCAAACCTATAGGAAAAAGAAATGAGGGGTCTAGAGTACCAGACTACTAATATTTCTGACCCAAGATTTTACTGAGAGCCATTGCTTAGGTCAATATAGATTGGGTAAATATCCCAAAAATCCAGCATTAGTAAAGATTCCAGGGAAACAGGAAAAACTTGAAAGCGAGAAGGATAAACTAATAAACACAACCTAAAATGGTATCTGAGTAAACACAAAAGGGGCCATGGGGAAACTAATATAAGATCTGAAGTGAACATTGTTACCTGCAGACAGTGCTCAGAGGCAGAACTCCTGTGTTCAGGAGGCAGAGAGCTGGAGAGAGACACCTATGGGTCTGATCCATCAAGAACCACCCCTCACTGAGCAATTTACAAATCCAAACAGAGCAATCTGAGGGCATTTTTGCTCTTTATAAAACTCTCCTCTTTGAATCACCACAGGTTAGTCACTGGTGTTTGATGAGAGGGACTAAGGCACATCCAGGGGCTAAATCCAAAACCTCCCTCATCTCTCTAGTTTATCTTTAAAGTAAGTCACTTTCAAAAAAGGGTTTGAAGGGGTAGCTCTATTCCTGGGTTCCGGAGAGCACTGTGAGTTAGAGCGCATTCACATTCTGGCGGTCTTAAAGTTAACACTAATGCATTTCAGCAAAGGCTTAATGAATTTGAGCACGGTGATAAACAGGGTAAAATTTAATTTACCAAGCTGACTTTCGGTCGCCAAAATATTTTCAACTTTCACTTATTTTTATTGCACAAACAAGATTAGAGTGCTCAGACAAATCTTATGCAGGTTTTGCAACACATTTACAAGTACAGATCTGTGTGGCAAAGAGCACTTCCGGTACCCTAGGCAGCTTGATCAAGCAGAGGAGGAAGCAACTCTGAGTAATTGGATCCATAGTGTCTTTGCAAAGCCCTTATCATGCTCCACCCCACCCTCTGGTTTTTAAGTTGTAAGGGAAAAGAAATACACACCACACGGGTTTCAGAACCTAGACTCTGGTACTGAGCTGAAAGTCCTTTACTGGCCTACTGCATTGAAATAGCTGCAGTTCATTTTTGGAAGGTGTGAGGTTCTCTCCACTAGGTTGGATCTGTTCAAGAAATAATGTTCCTGATGAAATGAGAGTATGACGGCATGTCTTCGATACACTTCCTTCTCTCCCCAAATGAATGCTTAGTGTACTTTATGTATTTGTACAGGCGTCTGCCACTTCATAAGAGAATGTAGCATCAGTTAACTGGTTGTTTAGAACCATTAGCATCTTCTTTAATCTCTTTTATCCTTGGTATCTGTTACCTCAAAGGCCCATCTGAGCATTGGACACTGAGCAGCAGAAGGGATGTGTGTCGATGCTCTGCATGAGAGCCTGCTTGAACTTGAGTGTGACTTTGTGAATGAAGCCCTCTCCAGATTATGTGCTAAAGGTAAATCTTGTAGTCTAATAGGACCCCAACCCATGTAAGATGTCTGGGAGGGAACACTGGTGTCTAGACCACCCCACAGCTGCTCTACCCTGTGATCAGAGGATGAAGGAAAGATTGACTTCGTGATCTGTTCCGAGAACTAGTCCTTGTTTGCTTTGAACTGAATTTCCTTTACTGTGTATTTGTATTTGTTATCTGATACATATTTTTATATTAGGCATTTGTAAGACAGAAAAATATCCCCTCTACCTATCTGTACCTCTTAATCCTCAAGGCAAAATCTAGGAACTTAGTCAATAGGAGACAGATTATCAAGAGAAAGCACACAAGCTTTATTAAATTTGTATATACATGAATATCTTCTTAGGAGAGTTGAAGATAAAAGGACATAAAGACTTGTTCCTTTCATGCTTTAAAACAAAGATTGATAAATTTATGAAGGAATGACAGGATAAATGGGTCTTTGGGTAGAGTCATAAATCCTAGGGACGTCACTGAAGCTGGTGGGGAGATCAGGGTTACTTCATCTAGCTGATTTATTAAGCTTCATCACAGTTCCAAGCCCTAGTTTTGCTAATAAAGGCTACTTTCCCAGTTTGACTGAGAAAGACATGCCTCCCGAAAGAATCTTGCTTCCTTCTTGTAAATAGCCATTTCAGAAGTATAGTTGAAGTGACTTCACTCTAATTTATTCACTTAAGTATCTATGGAATACCTATCCTGCTATGTGACCTGTTGATGTCTAATGAATGTGCATATTTGATTCATAGAGTGGTTAGAGTGGTCTAGACCCATGGTTATAGCTACATCTACCCTGTGTCAATGCATTCTATTTACTGTTGTTGGTTGTTTTTGCTCTTTTGTGGGGCCCACCATCCAGCTCCCAAATAAATTGCACATGGAGGCTTATTCTTAATTATAATTGCCCAGCCTTAGCTTGGCTTGTTTTTGGACAGCTTTTCTTAAACTGACCTGTCTACCTTCTGCTTCTGGGCTTTTATCTTCCTCTGATTCCCTATACCTTTCTTTACGTCTTACTCCCTGGCTTGCTGTGTAGCTGGGTGACTGGCCCTAGAGTCTTCCTCTTCTTTTCTTAATCCTTTTTTATTCTCCCAGATTTCTCCTTCTATTTATTCTCTCTGCCTGCCAGCCCCGCTTATTTTTTTTTCTCCTGCCTCACTATTGGCTTTTGAGCTCTTTATTAGACCATCAGGTGTTTTAAACAGGCAAAATAGCACAGCTTCACACAGTTATGCAAATGCAACATAAAAGGATGTAACACATCTTTGCATCATTAAGCAAATATTCCACAGCACAAACAAATATGACACATCTTAAAATAATATTCTACCAATAATTTATTTATTTCTTGTTTGTGAATTCACTGATAGAAAGAGTTCACAGTAGACAAATAGGGTGGAGGGTAGAGACTGTTATGCTAATTAACTTATCTTTGTATTTCTGGACCTCATAAGTAGAAGAAGATCAGTATATGTTGAAAGAGTGTTAAATCATAAAGACTTCCACATGGAATTGGAACAAATTTTAAGTAAAGCATACATACCATCACTCTAAAATTCAAAATATCAGAGAAAACCTTTCAGAAGAAATGTAGAAGTTAAGACACAGCCTGTATAGTCTATAAGTTAGAAAATGAGCTTCTTGGAAGGCAGGGTAAAGAAAATCTGTCTACATAATGGTCCTAGATTTTAATATATTTGGGTTACTAATAGTTTATGACTATATACTTTCCCTACATAACATCTCTATCTACAATTATATATCTTGGAATAACTAATACTGATACTACAGATAAAATACTTTTGTTTTTATATATACCAGGTACATAAGACAAATATATCAAAGACTCAAGAAAGTAAAAGTTTGTCTTACTTAAAGTAAAAATTTCACTTACATACAAAATCAGTTTGGTTATTTATTTCCTTGAGATTTTAAACTTTACATTCCAAATGAACTTGAAGCAAACCAAAAGCCTACTTTCACCTTCCATCAATGAAATACAAACAAAATCACAGTACTTGATGTGATGGAGTAGCCTGATATCTTTAAAAAGGAATGGGCCCTCTGCACAATCTCCTCAAGTGGTGATGTAGAATAATTCCTGAGTGAGTAGAACCCAAACTGAACATTTCAGTAAAATAAAAGTTCCAGTTGCTGATTAAAAACTGGTAGGTAAATTTTCTTATTGTTTGTTTTGGGGTTCAATGGTGGTGATGCAGATTGACCCCCAAGGCTCAGGCATGCCAAATAAGGCTATCACTGAGCTACATCTCCTGCTCTGACATTCCTGATTTTCATCATCTTTCCTTGAACCTCCAAAATGTTTCTTGGTGGGCTCCAACCTCATTTAATGTCTGAGTGATCCCACAGAACAAACCATGTGATACCTGTTTCCTAGCCAGCAAAACAAAGACCACTAAACTCCCATAAAAATGAGTGCAAATAAATGAGATTCTACATGTGGGCTACACAGTAAGAGTACCTAGATATAATTTTATCCTGTAAATTTCATCATGGACATCACTGAAACCTGGGTTGGAAAGATGCTTTCTTACAATCACACCCATGTGATTAATCAAACCCTTGCAGGTGTGACTAATGACATTGGTAGCTTAATTTTTTGTTTTTATTCTATAAATGTGTAAAATTTTAAAAGTCTGCTAGTTCAGTGTCTCAAATAAATCTCCAGTGTAAGACATACTGAGTAACTTGCTATCATTTTTTTTTAAAGCTTTCCTTCAATAAGAAGCATGAGCTCACAGGGTCTATTTATAGGTTCAATATCCAGCTATATTTTATCATCACAGAAGATAGGTCTATATATTTCGCCTCATTTTCCAGAATATTCTTTTTATTGTCTTTATTTGCATGTCTGAATAGCTTAATGATTTATGTGATTATGCCATGTTTTAGAGGTTTTCTGAGAATAAAAAGCTATGAATAATTATACTTTTAAGACATCTAGTCTGACCATTCTCAAAACCAAATCAAACCCCTACTTCTCGCTAATTTTTTCAATGGCTGCAACCAGCATGTTTAAAAACAATCAACAAGCAGCGACCAGGTTAGGCTTAAGGTTAAGGCAAGGCAGAGAGGTGATTGGAAGAAAACATTTGGTTTCTGACAGACCCAAATTAATGAACTTTATAAGTCAGTGGTTCTCAGCCTTCCTAAGGCTGCAGCCCTTTAGTACATGTTGTAGTGGTCCTCATGTTGTGGTGACCTTTAACCAGAAAATCATTTCACTGCTGCTTCATAATTGTAATTTTGCTACTGTTATGAATCATAATGCAAATATCTGACATGCAGGATATCTGATATGTGATCCCTGTGGGGTTCACAACACTCAGGTTGATAACTGTTTTGAGTGAAGGCAAAGGCCATGGAATCAGGGACTCAGTCTGTCTGTAATTCACAGTAAAAGAAGGTTGGTGACTGTAGTCAGAAGTTTCTCCATCCTGTCCACTGGTCCTGCAGCCATGTAGTCCCAAATAATCACACTAAGGCTTATATTAATTATAAACTGGTTGGTGTATGACTCAGGCTTATTACTTGCTAGCTTTTACTCTTAAACTAGCCCATGATTCTGACCCATGTTTAGCCATGTGGCTTTGTACCTTTGCTTCAGTATAGTATTCGCATCCTGCCTCCTCTGTGTCTGCTGGCATCTCCTCTCTTCTCTTCTTCTTCCTAGAATTCTCTTTGTCTGGTTGCCCTACCTCTACTCCCTGTCTGCCTAGCTTCTGGCCAATCAGCATTTTGTTAAACTAATATTTACAGTGTACAAAAGCATAATCCCACAGCAGGTGGCAGCTGGAGGGTCACTGTAAGAGGAGTAACCTCCCCTCTCCTGGGGTGCTCTACTGACATGCTCAAAGCAGAGGAGAGTGAGCAAGATGGTGGAGTCATCAGTGAGGAAGAAGGCCTCACAGAGTTTGTCATCCCAAGAGGATGATGGAATGAAAACTTACCTCATTGTGATGAAATCTAAACGGACCTCAGCTCTATTGGAAAAGTAATTCATGAAACCTGGGAGCCTTGCTATGCATCTTGACCAAGGCTCTTTCCTTCCAGGGCTCCTACTGCCCTCTTTGCTTACTTATTCCTTCTACAAGCCATGGGAGAGATGGACCAGCACTCCTCTGAGCCAGCAGTTTCCTCCAACTAGGGGGTAACAACTAGGATTGCCAGAGTTGCTGTTTTGTTTTCTTAACATTTGGCATTTTATCTTCTTTCTTCTATTTGCTGAGGTCTGGCAAAGAACCTTTTTTATTTCATAAAAATAAAATCTTTCCTAAAACCTATTTTTTATGCATGTTTAAGTAAAGTGAGTGTTCCTTCACATGTGTGCAAAGGAAAGATTAATACCAGTGCTTAAGCACGCTTACAGCCTGTTGCCAGGGTGTGTGATGCAGATTTATATTTCTTAATTGGAGTTATTAATCTTGATACCCTGTAAGTTGCAAAGGTTATTTTCTTGGCAATATCAAAGGAAAAAAACATTGATTATAATGTTTACAAGTCTTAGCCTCATTTATAAAGATCACAAGCTTATGAATGGCTAATATTTCTAAGAAATCATCTCATTACAAGTGGTACTCATCAGCTACCTTTTACTATATCACCTATGAGAATGTGTGTGTGTGTTTCTAGAAGCTACTAAAATTCATATCTTCAAGGATTAATACATCCCCAAAGTATTAAAATATTAATATAATAGATACAAAAATATTTCATTATTCTGCTTTGTTTCATCCTCTATAAAAAGAATTATAAACATGGCTTGTGGCCAATGAATGTGAGAGTAAATTAAACATGTCACCTGCAGTGAAAGGCAGAAAGACTTTGAATGATTATCTAGTCTTTCTGAATTTACAAAGTTGACCAAAGTGTTCTAGGGTGTAGAGATGGAAGCTGTCTCCGTGGCAACAACACCATCAAGCAGTATTTCCAAAGCACATAGTGAAGAGTAAGAAACTAACCTCGACTATGTGAAAAGACTGAGATGTAGGAGATGTTTGTTATCACAGCAAACCTAGCCTGTCCTGATTAATACAGCCACAAGTTAGGAATCTATAGTTAAAGTCTTCCATCATCCCAGTTATTAAAAATATATTAATAGCATATATTCAGGATCAGCAAACTTATTATATAATGGTCATACAATAGCACTTCAGGGGTTGTGGGTCTGTCAGTCTGCCACAACTTCTCATTTCTGCCTTAAGAGATTACAAAGATCCTTGATAATTTGTAATTAGCTAATAGCATTTGGTATTCTCATAGTGTTATAATGTTTGAATAATGTATTTATAAACCAGGTAATGGACAGGATTTGTGCATGAGTGATGAATCCCTGGGCTTCTGTCACATAGCACTTACTATTAAATGTAGTAACACAGTGGATTTGTCTCTCCAGGCTTTGTTAACAAAGTACTACTAGATAGTTCGCTATTATATTTTAATTCCCTCATGGTTCAAGAGGCCATGAACCTACTTTCAACTCTTTGGCAGAGGCAATTCCTTTCAAAAACTCTAGAGGTCAATCTGAGCCATGCCCTGCCAAGCATCTCTTGGTATCTCTTGGCTGGTGGAAGTATCACTCCAATCTCTCATTCCCACCACACTGTAGACAAATGCTCTATTGTCAGTCCTCTATTTACCATTTATTTTCAGTCTCCAAAGTTATACAGGTTGGCCTTACTTACTCTGGATCCCCGGCAGGTCTTGAATTAGCCATTCTCCAGCCTCAGCATCTGAGTACGTTGGGTTCAGACCTGCACCATCTTGACTGGCTTCTCTCCTCTTCTTAAAGAACCCAGACTACTGGATTAAAAGTCTACCTCACTCGCTTTAGGCTTCAGTCTTGACTAACTACATCAGCAATGACCTTATTTCCAAATAAGTTCCTATTTTGAGGTACTGAGGGTTAGAACTTTTACAAGACCCTTGGAACATGTAATTCAATCTATAGCCCTTGACATCTTTCTTTCAAATTGGGAGTGGAATCTATGGATTCACACATACCAAGCAAGTGTATCACACCTCTGCCCCAACACTTAGCTTTTTAAAGAGTAGATTTCACTTAGTAAATCTACAATATAGTAAGTGGTTTTCATATAAGCTCATAGGCCTTGTCTTTTCAAGACAGGTCAGTTCATCAGTTTTCTTGATAAAGATTAAAATTTCAGGATCTAAAAAATCAGTCAAATGAAAAACTAGGTTCATAATTGAAATAAATAAACATCACTTTGCAGTGCACATTTATGATTCAGTATTATTGCTCAGAATCCTACTTCCTCCAAAACATTTATTGATGCTTTAGATGAGAAAATGAGATTTGATTTACGTATGTCATTTCTTAAGACTGTTATTAAAGCACAGCATTGATGAAATGATTATTCCCTAGCATCTGAATGTAGACATCTATAAACATCTGTTTAAGGGAAAACCCCATAATTTCCTTGACAGATTTTGCAACCTTAAATTCTGAAAAGGCAGGGCAAGTAATAGAACTACTTAGTCCAGCACAGACCTATAGGGCAGTCAGATGACAGGAGAGCCAATCTCAGTGAGAGCAGGGAGGTACCTGAGCTGGGCCCAAAAGGTGGCTGTGGATTGGATGGAATACAGGGAAACAACTGAAATAACCAGAGACAGGAAACCATGTAGAAGCATTAGGGGAAGCTGTAGCTATTTCAGAAGGAGGAAGCAGGCTCCTAGAACTCAAGAAGCTAAAAAAAAAAAAAAAAAAGGAAGGCTCTGGAAGTTTCCGTAGTTACAATATTTCAAGCCTAACCCTCAAGATCAAAGGAAGGCCCTCAAGGTTATAGAGTTAGTAAGCAATTGCTAAGCAAGAGAAGACTCCCCTGTGGAGCTGCCTGCACCTGAAATGCTTTACTGAATCAGCTGCCTAGAGCTAAAGGAACCTGGGAGTAACCTCTGTTCCTGTAGTAATCCCACCAGGGCTCCACAAAGCCAGACTTGGGCTTCTTTCTTTCATCTGTTATCAGTGCTTTATCTGAAGTGAACAGACATCTGTTCCCATCTCCCCAGGAAAAGTCTGGTGGCCACATATCAGCATGACAGGAGGCACCAGAAATCCCATGGGCCAAAACAAGATTGAGAAATGGTTGAAACAGCTAGAAAGGACTTCGAATGTCTGCCTGAGAAGAGTTCAGGCATCAGTTGTGATTTTCCAAGCAAATGGAAAAATCCAAATGTGCGGCATGGTATACAAGATGAATAAGGCAGTAAACTGGTGAGAGGCATTACATAAAAGGTGGTGGGCAGTGTGGGCAGTGTGGCAAGGTGATGGGTTCAAATTAGACAGTCACAAAACAGGGAAAAGAATTTCAGTAGGTCTAGCATTGTAACTAGCATCATAAGATAGCTCAGGGCACTTTTCTTGCGATAACAAAAAACTGAAGGCTCAGATTTTGTGCAGAGAAGAGGTTCATAATTTCGGAGACTGTCCATTCAACACCAGGCAACTTGATCTGTTTAGCCTCCAGTGGGGTTGTCTGACCTGCTTCATGTACTGATGCCATTCTGAAGGAGCCTGTGTCTAAACTACAAATGGAAAGTGTGGAAGAAGCAAAACTCACAGTGGCCTAGCTTTCTAAGACCCCTCTTTCAGAAAACTAGCCCTCTACTCTAAGAAAGGCATGGGTCACTTAGGGAGTGGATAGGTATCCTACAGCATGGAGTAGTAGGCTCTTCACCTAAGTACTTCTTAAAGGCCTCCTGCACTTCAGTTCCCTTACAATAGGGACAAAGCCACCAGAACATGAATCTTCGGAAAACAGACTACATCCAAACCTAACAGAGACAGGAAATGCTAGGGAAAAGAAATGCAATCCTCCAGTGAATGGAGGAGAAAGCAGACATAAGCCCAACGAAACAATTGAACCCAATTCTAGTTCGTTACAGTTACAGAGAATGCTAATTCATCACTTGTCCCTCAATTCCTTGTGCTAGTGAGATTTCTACTGCTGTCCGAAGTGTCAGAGAAAAATTAGCTTACAAAGAGAAAGGGCTTATTTTAACTCTTAGTTTCAGAGGGCTCTACCCTATTGTTTTAGGGTCCATAATTAGGCAGAAAAATGTGGCTGAGCAATAGATTTCCCTGCTGACTGGGAGGTGAACAGGTAAGTAGGAGGAAACCAGAGTTACAATACGCCCTTCAGAATGACCTTTGACCTCCAGCCTGCCCTGCCTGTGTGATATGCTAGGTAGGGTAAGATTAAGGGAATGGCCAACCAATGACTGGTCCAGTCTAAGACCCATGCTAGGAGAGTAAGCTCATCCCTAACACTTCCTGGAGCACCAGGACTCAGAGGCTGGCTGACCTAGAGACCTAGGATAGAACTAAACACAACAGACAGAAGGAGGAGGAGGAGATCAATGTAATGACATCTAATGATATTCTGCTATACTCAGAGATTGGTGCTCCACCCAATTGTCATCAGAGAAGCTTCATCCAGTAACTGATGGAAACTGATGCAAAGACCCACAGCCAAACATGACGCTGAGCTTGGGGAATCTTATTGAAAAGAGGGAAGAAGGATTACAGGAGCCAGAGGGGCCAAAGACATCATAAGAAAATTCACAAACTCAACTAACCTGGACTTCTAGGGGCTCATAGAGACTGAACTAACAACCAGGGAGCCTGCATGGGACTGACCCAGACACTCTGCATATGTGTGACAGTTGTGTGGCTAAATCCTACAGTTGTAGGATTCCTAACTGTAGAATCAGGGGCTGTCTCTGACTCTTTTTCTGGCTTTGGGGATCCTACTCCTCATACTGGGTCACTTTGCCCAGCCTTAGTACAAGGGGAGGGGCTTAGTCTTACTAAATCTTGATATGCCTTGTTTTGTTGATATCCATGGGAGATCTGCCCTTTTCGGAACAGAAATGGAGGAAGACTGGATTGGGGAGTGGGGCAGAGGGGAGGTGGAGGAAAGACTGAGAGGAGAGGAAGGTGAGAGAAATTGAGGTCAAGATGTATTAAAGAAGGAGAAGAAGAAGAAGAAGAAGAAGAAGAAGAAGAAGAAGAAGAAGAAGAAGAAGAAGAGCCTAACTTCTTGCCATAAGTTCCTACTTATTAAGTATCCCACCACTTTTTGGTAATCCCAAAGACAGGTGGCCTGGATTTTAAAGCATGTGAGCCTTAGAAGGCCATTTAAGATCCAGTCCAGAATATTAATCATAATAGAAATAGATGCCCATGTACATATGAACTATATCTCAGGCACTGTTGAGAATGAAGGATCTGTTTTGTGTTGCTTTAATGTCCAGTGCCCACCAGAAGGAAGCTCTAGTCCCTAGATTTGCCCAGGGATTCAGCATAAGGGCCATTTCAGTGCCTGTGACATGGCCATCTCATTGAAGAGCCGCAGAAGGAGAAGAAGGAATGGTAAGAGCTCCCGTCTACCCCCTCCAGCTCATCTGCCAATGCTAATCACACAGCTCTAAATCTCCCACACTAGGGAGAGGAGAAAGATAAGGGAGCTTTCAGAACATGCTCAGTTCTACCCAACCACAGGGAGAAATAGAAATTACACATTGGCTGAGTAATCAGACCTCAGCTGGGGAAAGAGGGACATTTTATCTGTGATTGACAACTTGCCATTTTGATCTGGCTTGAATATCTGCCACCTGAAAGACCCTTAGGCCACTTTTCTGAGTCATGTAAGTATTAGCAAAAGAAATGAAGTATTTGATGATTAAGAGAAGGCAGGGGGCAATGTCGACAACAGCAACATGGTCTCTTACTTCTTTAGAAAGTTCTAGATAGCCTCTCTAGAAGGTGTTTAAGGTGATGTTTGACCTGTTAATTTACCCAGAACAAGCTGGAAATGAGTGCTACTCATTCTTGGAAACAGAACAATTTAATGCAAAGGCACACCACAGAACTCACTGTGCACATAAGAAAATTCAATTTAGTTATCTACAATTTCACCTTCCAAAGCCGAAGGCGTAGTTCCAGCGCAACACATTTAGCTTCAATTTCACCTTCCAAATAGAACCATTAACTATATTCTAAAGTACACACCCTTTCATATTTAGTTTTTTATACAAATTTACTTTAATTTTGTATTCTACATTTTTTTATTGTTTGGAAAGAAAGTTTTTGCTTTTTTAAGTTTTTTTCAGTATTTGCCTTTTTGGGTAGGGTCCTACTACTAGCTCAGGCTGGCCTTGAATTTTTTTGCCTCTGCTTCCTGGGCGCTGGGATTACAAGTATGTCCCATACCACATTCCACACTTTTTCCTTTGTCTTATTCTGTATTTTAAGGGGCTACTAGGAAATTTGGGACAATATTATTATTATCAAATAATAATGGTGAGAAATGTTAGAACAAATAGCTCCACCTATCTTAGCTATGCCTTTATTGCTGGGGGCAGGGAGGAGAGAGAGAGAGGAAAGGGAATTATGTGGGGGAAGGAGGGCAGAAGGGAAGGGGAACAAGAGAAGATGGTAACGAAAAGAAGAAAAGATAAATCTCTTATCTTACATACGATATACACACAGGACACTTTAACATAAGCGGGCATAGTTAGGATAGAAGAAGAGGACCAGTGATGGCAGGTGATGGGGACACATATGCCCAAATACAGTGATATTTATAGATAGAAATGTTGACATTTTGTACACTTACTAGAAATTTAATAAAAGCATAAAACATCCCATTCATACATCCAGCTCTTATACTCAACATCTTGAAGATCAATCAATCATCTCATGCAGCTTGCTTTGCAATATTGTAAAAAAAATAAATAAAGACAAAACACACTGCCACAAATATAGTAAGTTTTCAACTTTAGTGTGTGTGTGTAAGGGTTGAGGGAAGACAATTCAAAGCAAACACTGGAAGGTTGAATACCAAGATATTACCAGTCCTTAACCACAGGAAATAAATTTAAATGATCTAACTTCTCTACAATTTTCTATATTCTTCACTGTTATTTTCAGCAAATTTTAATTTTGAAACATTTTATCAAAAAATTCAGAGGTTATTTAGCAAATGTTATTTATAAAAATACCAAAACTTATTTTAGTATTCAGAAAAGTAACTTTTAAAAGCAAGTGATTTGCTGCTAACTCTGCAAAGGAACAATATTTTATAGTTATACTAAAGCAAAAATTTTATAAAAATAAATTTAAAAAGGCACAGAATAGCATTATAATAAATTTTTTTGACCTAGCAATTCAGTATGTTAGAGTCTACTTTTAAAACATTTAAAAATGCATAAATGTGTTTATAAACATAGATACTACCTACTAAACTAATATGGATGTATATCATATATGAATCTGGCTGTTCAAATGAGAAGTATGATATATGTTCTTCTGAGTCTGGCTAGCTTTGCTTAATGTGATCGTCATTCATTTCTATCTATTTCCTACAAAGAATGTACATTCATTTCATCCCCTTTATAGCTGAATAAATTCCACTGTGTGTGGTGTGTGATATGGTGTGTGTGGTGTGTATATGTAAGTGGGGGTAGTATTTGTATGTGTGTATATGCTGTGTTGTATATATATGGGTGGTATATGTATGTAGGTGTTGGGTATTTGTAGGGTGTATGCATTTGTATTATGTTATATACATATGAGTGTGTGTGTGAATGTGTGCACATTGTGTATATGTGAGTGGTACGTTTAGTATGGTATATGTATTACATTATATCATCCATTCAGCTGTTGATGTGCATCAAGGGAGTTCTGTTTCTTGTGAACAGTACTGCCCTACGCATAGATGCCAATTCTGTGTTTAGTTTTTTTTTCAGAAATCTCACCCTGATTTTCATAGAGGCTGTGCTGGTTCTCAAGTCTGCCTGGTGTATATGCATGTTCCTTTACCCCCTCTCCCTCCAGAATTTTCTCATTTACTTTCTTGATAATAACCAATCTGATTGAAGTAATCTGGATTCACAATGTGATCTTAATTTGCACTTCCCTGACCAGTGATGTTGAGCACCTTTTCAAATATTTAGTGGCTACTTGTATCTCTTTTTCTTAGAACTCTTCAGTTTCTTTGATCATTAATCAATTTTATGCCTTTTTCATATTTTTTCTATTTCCTTCTAAGTTCCAGATATTAATCCTCTGCCAAGTATAATTAAGGCTGGCAACATTTGCCTCCCATTCTGCAGGTTGTCTTCTACTCTGTTGACTGTTTCTTTACTGTGCAATAGTTTTATAATTTTATGTCACTCCTGACTCAGCTGTTTTCAGTAACTACTCACATTTGATACCTGAGTTTGGTTTTAATTTTTCATCTTTGCGTTAATATCCTTGTGCATATCTCTGATTAATTCCTTCAGCTAGTTCCAAAAATGGAAAGTCATATATAAAGATCTGAATTCTTTTTACTTTTAATTATTTTACACTTCAATGTGTCTATAAGTAGATACAGAATGAGGACTTTACAAAATTGGGACATTGTCACTATTGTAACATTTTCTGTTTGACAGATAACACTATTTTTAATTCTAATTTACCTTGCTTTGATTATTTACTATTATATCATTGCATATATCATTGTATGTCAATGAGGCAATAATTTTGACAGTTTGTTTCCATTTTGTTGCTATTCATAATCTTAGGTAAAACTATTTAATAATATAATTATTAGTAACTATTCATTATTATTTCACAATATATTTGTTAATATATTTTATTGTAATTTATATAATAATTATTTGTTTTTATTATAATGAACTCTGAGTCTCTTTTATGCTTGGCAAGTCCACTGGCTGGGTCTACACCACCAGTTCACCATAATGATTAAACTTTTTTTGAACTACTTATTGACACAGAACCATTTCACCCAATGTTTTCTCTTAATGTTCTCCTGGATCTACTTCTGTCTTCATTGGCTATCATGCAGATGTGAGTCAACTTTTAGGAAGCACAGGGACACGTTATGAGCCTGTCCATATGTAAAGTATGCTATCACTTGTCACTGGTACCTCGGATGACAACCTCATCCCAACATATCTGTTACTACTGCTTTTAGGGATTTTTTGCTCTTTTTTTTTTTTTGTCCAGTGTAGTATCACAAATGAGACTTAGAGTTAATTATTGGGGGAAGGCTGAAATATCAGAGAAAGGAAGCACTATAATCAATTTTTATTTAGTTGTCTTGTAATCTTTTTAGGCTTGCTCTTAGTTGCCAGTCGCTTCTCCCAGTCGCTTTGGTTTTTGGGGGGTTTTTATAAGCCCTTATATATATCTATCTAGGTTAGGATTAACAGTGTGGCTTGTAGCCTTGAATTTATAGAAACCGAAGTTCTGTCTCTGGAGTTGTGGGATTAAGGGTGGAAGTCACCACTCCGAGCTTTCACTGTGTTGGGATTAAAGTTGTGTGTGATTGACTCAGCTGTTTATCTTTGTATTTAAGGTTTAAGAATTTGTTGAGCTGTCTGCTTAGGATTTGACCTGGTGCTCTCTCCCCAATATTTAGATTTTATTAATATGTAATATATATATCTACAGTCACTTTTGGTTTTTTTAGGTTTTTATAAACCCTTATATATCTAAGTTAAAATTAACGGCATGATATATAGCCTTGAATTTATAAAAACAAAAGTTCTATCTCTAAAATTAAAACATTAAAAATAAAAGTCCAGAATATTGATGAAAAATTCTGAGGCAGGCCTTTTTATGTGTGGTGATTAACTTTACATGTCAACTTGACTGAGCCACAGGGTACTCACACATTTGGTCAGCTATCATTCTGAGTGTTGCTGGGAGAGTGTTAGAGATTAACATTTTAATTGGTAGGCCAATTAATGCAAACTTATCTTAACTAATGGAGACTGGCTTCAGTTAATCAGACCAAAGGAAGAATGGAAACAATCCACCCTACGTGAGGGAAAATTCTTCCTGCCTGGTTGCCCTGAATTCCAGCCCCAGCTCTCTTCTAGATTTACTGAATCATCACTCTTCCTGGAACTCAACTTTGCTGGCTTTAGGAAGAAGATCCACAGCTTTGGCTAGCCTAGGCCTCTGCCCATCTGACTCTACTTCTTATATTAACACACACACACACACACACACACACACACACACCCTATTGGTCCTGATACTCCAGGCCCCAGAGTCTAAGAGGGAAAAAACAAAACAAAACTGATCAATACATCACCAATTTTTTTTTCTCTTTTCATACTCATTGAATTTATTTTCTGTCTTTGTGAATTTCAATTTATTATTCTTATAAATTGAGGCGTAAATCCAAAAGGATCTGAGGGCATAACTCAGTGGTAAGCTCCTCACTTCGAATAGGGAAAGCCTGAGCTTCTATCTCCAACACTCACAATGGAAAGGAGCAGGACACGGAGCACCAGCCACATGAGGGTTACTCCCTCTGTGGAGGTCAGGGATGGTCACCTATGAGGAAAGAGAAGAAAAGTAGCTGAGCTTTTAATTGTGTGATTCAATGCTGGGCCTTCAAAGTTTAAACCTAGGACCAGCAAGACAACTCAGCAGTTGCCACCAAACCTAACCAATGTGAGTTCAATTCCTAAGGCCACACATGATAGAAAGAGAAAAACCAAGCAAATGTCCTCTGACATCCTAACATATTCATGGCACTCATGTGTATGGGTATACTCAGATAAGTAAATAATCTAATTTAAAATGAACTAAAGTTCAAGACTAAACTCTAGGCTTATCTCTTCACTGTAGTGGCTGCAGCCTTCCTACTCACTGCACATGGCAATGACCATGGTTGCAATGGCTTTGATTCAGATGTGACCTAGGTCTAATACTCTAGTATCAACATTCTGTCCCTTAAATTTAGAAATTATATTCTGTAGGAAGTGGAGGAAGCCCTGTGTGAGAAGTCCTGAGTAAGTGTGTGCTGTCGACTTGAGCACAGTCATGTGAAACAGCAAAGTCTTCCTCTGGTCCATGTATGGTTGTTGATGGTGTTAAACTTATCTCCTTGATACAACTGTATACCATAAGTCCTGCCTCTGTATTTGTCTGTATGCAATAACCTACCTCCTTATTCAGCTGTATGCAATAACTCTGTCTCCCCATTTAACTCTATATCATAACAGACTTTGTTACTAGGGTGTGGAGGTTTCTTCAGCTGAGCAACTACTTGATCTCAGCTTTCTGTCCATGCCTGTCTTTTCTTCATTCCCTCACCACCCCAGGCAGGTATGTCCCTAGAACCATGCTGAACATGGCAGTGTACAAATGGCTTCTAAGTTGTGATAGTTTGACTTATACACATCCAGCAGAAACCATAATTTGAATACTGAATTTGTATCTCTTCTGATGCTGGCAATAGATTTTGCATTTCTTTGTCATGACATGATGCAACAATGGGTACCACCACCCTCAATCAGCCATAAGACCACAGGGGATATAAACAGCAATCATAGTATTCTGTGTTGCTGGTGATGATATATATGTATATACATATATATATATATATATATATAGTGTGTGTGTGTGTGTGTGTGTGTGTGTGTGTGTGTGTGTATTGAGACGGGTTTCTCTATATATTCTTGGCTGTTCTGAAACTTGCTCTGTAGACCAGGCTCATCTCAAACTCACAAAGATCTGCCTGCCTCTGCCCCCCAAGTGCTGGGATTAAAGGCATTTGCCACCATGTTCCTAAGTGAAGATATTCTTAAATCAAATGTATTAAATATGTTTCAAGTTGGGATATTTTCAATTTGTGAATTTATTGATATGTGAATCCATCTAAAGATGACATGTACCTGTACTCATATTCTTTACATGCAGAAACTTGAGTATAAGAATTATTTATAGTGCATGCATGCACATGTGTATGTGACTTCCTGTGTATATTTATATGCATCATGTACATACATGCAGGTACTCATGAAGGCCTCAAAGAGACACTGGAGCTAGAGTTATAGGCAGTTATGAGCTGCCAATTTTGCGTGCTGGGAAACAAACCTGGATCTTCAGAAAGAGCTGTGTTCAGATTTGCTATTTTGTTGCTGTGATAAAACAAAGGCATTTTGGAGGGGAATAGATTTATTTGGGTTGTACTTTCAGGTCACAATCAGACCCCAGATAGTAATGAAAGCAGATGCCCTGGAGAAAGCTGCCTATTGTTTTGCTCATTGGCTCATATTCAGCTAACTTTCTTATACAGCCCAGGGCCAGCTGATGATGCCAACCACAAGTGGCTTAGGTCTGCCAAATCAACCATCCATCAAGACAATATTTCACAGACTAGCCAGCATAAGCAATAAGTGCTGTTACCTGCTGAGGCAGCTTTCCAGTCCCAAGATCTGTACTTATAATTTGCACAAGGTAACTGCACATATATGTGGAGTACCCTGAGGCATTTCAATACATTTGTACATTATGTGGTGGCTAGATCCATGTATCTGGCATACCTCAGACATGTAATGTTTCTCTGTATTTTACTAATCCTTCCTGTGTTGGTCAGCCTTCCATTACTATAACAGTATTCCTAATATAGTCACCTTACAGTAGGGAAGGGTTTGGGGCTCACAGTTTTGAAGGTGTCAATCCATGTCGCCTTTGGAGTTGGTATACAACATCACATCTTAGGGAAACACATGGAAAAGAAAGCTGTTCACTTCATAGCCCAGGTCCACCTTAGTCTCCATCACTTGCCAATAGCACCAAGCCAGGGGATAAGCTTTTAACACACAGGGTTTTAGAGGCAAGCTAAAGCATCCTCTACTCTCTATTGGGAAATATTCAAATAATTGTTGTCAACTGTCGTTATCCTACTGCGCTAAAGAAAAGTTGAGATTGCCCTTCCTATCCAATAGCACTTCAGCATCCTATAGCCACCTATATACATATACACTTCACTTAGTAAGTTTTTGTAATAATTTCCTCTGATTTAAGTCCATAGAAAATATGATGTGGGCTGGTGATTCAGCGTACCATGTATGTACCAGCTACTAGTTTTGATCCTCATCACCAAAGATTGTGATATGTATATCTATGTAATATATATGTATACACACACACACACACACACACACACACACACATACACACACACACAAATACTTGTAACTCCAGTCTCAGGGGATCCAATGTCTTTATCCTCCATGACTTCCTGCACATACTCATACCCATGCATACATATACACACGTAATTTAAAATAAAAAAATCACCTAATTAATTAAAAAGTAGATAGCCAGGTGGTGGTTGTTGGAAGTACGGAGCTAGGGACTATGAGGTTGGTAAATTTTGTAGAATTACTAAGTTCTGGAAATTTAATGTACAGAATGATGACTGATTTTTTAACATTTTATATATAACAATGCACACACACACATACACAAAGTTGAGAGACGTCTTGTGCTTTCAGTACACAGAATAAAAAATCATAACAATTATAAGTGATAAATGGGTTAGTTAGCTTGTTCTCATTAACCATTTACACTGTATATCTCACAATGTATATCAAAGATATACAATTTTGATTTGTTAAGCATACCTTCATTGTGGAGCTGGGGGGATGACTCAGTGGGTAAGGACACTTGATACTCAAAGATAACTACCTGAATTCAAATTACTAGCACCCATGCAGAAGACGCCTTCTCATCTCACACACATATTTTAGGACCTCCCCTTCGCACCTGTGACTCAAGTGTTGTAAGAGAAGAGATGGAAGACTGCTGGATCTTGTGGTTACCACCCTTGCTCCTAGTTTGCTGAGAGACCCTATTTCAGGGAATGGGGCCAGAGAATAGTAGAGCAGAACACCCAGTGTCTTCCTCACATCCCCATTTACATGGGCATGTTCACCCAAAGACACATATGAGCACATAATACATACATGTGCACATATACAACTTCATCAAAAGAAAAAGAAAGTGTAAAAAATTAATAGATTCTTTTTATAGAAATACTTAAGTTACATATTTTAACTCTCTTTGAGCTATTGTTGATAGTAACCAAATTCCTGCCTTAGGCTGACCATCAAGCATTTGTCTTCCCCAGGTAGCATATATAGACAAAAGCTCTATATAATTTATTATATACAAGAAGGCCACAAAAATAAAACTAATTGAATGATGTAACTCTTTTTTCAAATGACTTACTCAGGGTTATTAAGGAGCATACATTTGGTTAATTCTAACTGAAACCCCATTTTTGAAGGCTTCACTTCACTCAGCAATAAATATTTAATAGGATCCACTTACATCAGTCACTATGGTATCCAAAGTATATCAATATTCATATCCAAATAGCTTTTCTAATTTATCATATAAACCATGCTACTTGCATAATGTATACTAAATCCCACACATTTCTGGGCTTAATTTGTTCTCCTATCAATCTCAGTAAAATGCATTATGGAAATATTATGCTTGATATTGGATGTCTGCTGCAGAATAGTATTTGCTAGACATGACAGGGCCACTGAATATATGAACTCATAGTGGCTGGGGATACATGTACAAGAAAAATCAAGGCAATCAAAATCCCAACATTGATGGGAAGGAAGTCACAAAGCCCAAGCCCTAGTTGAGAAGCTAAGCTATTGACATCTGATGGCTACTAGTAGACAGAGAACATTTTCTTCTGAGATGTGGCTCCTGAGAGGATGTCCATGCCCCAGTAGATGGTCCTCCACCCATGTACATACAGACAACACTCAGTAGATGGTCCTCCACCCATGTACATACAGATAACTCTAAACCACTTAGTGGGTTTAGAAATAAAGACTGTGAAGTTAGAAAGGAAAATGGTAGTGGGAGATGAAGAGAGATTAGAGGGTAGGAAAAAGAAAGTAGACTTAATGAAAATGTGTAACATGCATGAATGAAAATCTCACTAAAAATATACTATGCTTCTTGATGACTAGATATTCAACTGACTAAAAGTAATTGTACTCTTGTGTAACCACCCTCACTGCACACTCCATAGCTTCCCATTCTGTTAGGGTTAGCTTTATGTGGACTTAGCTAAGTAAATAAATGAAAAGAATACAAAAGAAAGGTTTTGCACAACTTTCCTACAAAATAACTGAAGGCCCTGTACAGTTTTGTGAAGAATTCTGGAAGCTTCTGCTCAGCCATAATGCCCTGGGTAAAGGAGGTGCATTTCTCTTTGTTTCCTAAGTATTCAGCTTAGCGCCATCCATCTCTCCTCTTCACTCCTGAGGGCTCTTAGGCATTGTCTAGTTCCCACTGGCTTACTTTCATAACACCCCTGGTTGTTTGATAAATCAGAAAAAAAAACTTATAAACCATGTCCCATAAAAGTAAACCTTGAGAGATGAACAAAGCAAAATGTTCCTGTCAACCTCATAGTTTACCACCTTCTAAAGGGGCTGATTCAGGGACCTGGATGCTCTAAACTGATTGTCTGTATCCCTCACACAGCCTTCTAACTCCAGCAACCTTTGAGATCTGGTTAAGTCATAAGACCTCTGCCCTCAGGGTCGGAATTAATAGCCTTATAAAAGAAGCTTGATGGTCCAGGCAGGGCAGCTGAGGCAGGAGCTTTGCCAAGTTTGATTATATCCTTCTCAGACAGCAAGATCCTGCCTCAAAAACTGAAGTAAAAGGAAGCTGGGTAGATGGCTCTGTTGGTGAAGTGTTTACTAAGTTATCATAAAGACCTGAGTTCATGTCCTCAGCACCCATCCATGTAAACGGCAGGGTGTGGCCATCCATGCCAGGAAAGTCAGCAGTGGAGACAGGAGGTACACTGAAATTCAGTGGCTAGCCAATCTAGTCAAATTGCAAGCTCCAGGTTTAATGAGACCCTTTGAAAAAATAAGATAGATGGAGTAGAAAATACCCAACATGAATGACTGGCCTACACACACACACACACACACACACACACACACACACACACACACACACTCGCGCGCATCCCTATCCCTGTCCATGTGCATTTGCATATATACATGCACATATGAATACACACAAATCAAAATACCTACAGAGAAGAAAATTTTCATAAAGTGATCTGACTTAGTCCCACTTACCCCTTCAGGCATTCTGGGCATGTATACAGAACTATGTTTGGGAAATGTAGCCTCACTGAACATAGAATCTGCCAGCACCTTGATCTTGGATTATCTCCTTCCAGAACAGTATAAGTACCTTTCTGTTATTTAAAAAAGACTTGGCAATTTGGTACAGCCTCTGTCATGGATTAAGACACTAAATATCCATGGGCTTGAGGCAATGGATGAAAGGACCACTAGAGAAAATTCCCATGACATCCATAGTAACAATTCCATGAACACAAATGATGGCTCTTAGCTGCTGAGTCTTAGGTGGAAGAATGAGAGAAAGTGTTAAAGAAATTGCGGCTGGTCCAGTGCTTGGGAGGAGGGGCGGGGAAATCTGGCAAAGGAAGAAGGCAGAATCCTGGGGCTGGAATGAGAAAATAAACAAACAGACGAAATATTGAGCAACATCTCTAGACTGTCGTCATCTCTGCTTACAATAGATCCAGCTGGGCTAGCCCCGGGGAGAGCAAGGGAGGGCAGAGTGACACATAGGAAGAAGCCTGTTTCTTCCACTCACTCTATAGCAACAACTCATGGATAAAGCTTTCCTGTAAGTAGGAGTTGTAGGATTTCCCAGATAACAGATAAAGAACAAACTGACTTTGTAAAAACAAAATACAAAACCATACAGGAAAACACTATTTTATTAACCTAATATTATGTTATTACAACAAATCATCCATGGTAAATTCGGGAAGACCTGTGATCCTAGAACTAGGGAGGCTGAGACTGAAGAGTTTGAGGGCTAGTCTGGGTTACCTAGGCTACAGAGTAAGACCCTATCTCAAGGGAGGAGGCAGAGAGCTAAGAGAACTGGAAACTGACAGAAACAGAAACTCCTTATGTTCCTGGAATGGGGGATACAACAAAAGCCAGAAAATCAGTGAATTTGGAACTTATTTATCAGAAGATGCATGAACTCTGAATTGTTTATAAGCATAGAGAAGCTGAATCAGGAATATGTTTACGTCATAGCCAGGGATGGATGCCAATTGAAGATACTGCTAAAGAATGAAGAATCTGCTCAGTCTGCCACAAGCAAGTCTGCCATAGGCCGGGTGGCTGAGTGGCCAACAGAGGTCCATGATGTGAGATTTTGGCTGTGTGGTTTTTGTAAGGGTTTCTTCTGGGCCCTAAGCAAATCTCCCCATGGCAGAGAGGGAAGTTCTTTCCTCCTTTTCTTTTCTTAGAAGATTACAATCCTATCAGATTTGGGGACCATCCTAAAATCCTAAAATTTAATCAGAACTACCTGCTAAAAATCCAATACAGTTACCTTGGGAATTACTGCTTCAGTATATTCATTGTAGAGAGCCATACCACAGTTAATCCCTAAACAAGTTGGATGTCTGCTCACCATTTTGACAGCTACATTCCCCAACAGTGTTGTTGGATTTTCTTTTACCCTAGCAATGTTGGAATGCCAAAATGTTTTGGGTTTTTTTTCTCTTTTGGGAGGGTCTGCCACCCAAGCTCTCAAATAAATTACATACGGAGGCTTATTCTTAATTATAAATGCCGGCATTCTCTTGGCTTGTTTCTTGCCAGCTTTTTAAACCTAAATTATCCCATCTACCTTTTGCCTCTGGTTTTTTTTATTTTATTTTATTTCTATATATCTTACTTTCACTCTTACTTCATGGCTGGCTGGGTGACTGTGTGGCTGGTTGACTGTGTCGCTGGGTGGCTGTGTGGCTGTGTGGCTGTGTGGCTGGGTGGCTGGGTGACTGGGTGGCTGGTTGGCTGGGTGACTGGGTGGCTGGGTAACTGTTATGGCTGGGTGACTGGGTGACTGTGTGGCTGGGTGGCTGGGTGGCTGGTTGACTGTGTGGCTGTGTGGCTGTGTGGCTGTGTGGCTGTGTGGCTGTGTGGCTGGGTGGCTGTGTGGCTGTGTGGCTGGGTGGCTGGGTGGCTGGGTGGCTGGGTGGCTGGGTGGCTGGCCCTGAAGTCCTCCTCTCTTGTTCTTTTGCTCCTCATTCTTCTCCCAGATTTCTCCTCTTTATCTTCTCTGCCTGCCAGCGCCCCCAGTCCCTTTTTCTGCCTCATTATTGGCTGCTCAGCTCTTTATTAGACCACCAGGTGTTTTAGCCAGCAGAGTAACATAGCCTCATAGAGTCAAACAAATGCAACATAAACAAAAGTAACACACCTTAAAATAATATTCTATAGCACCATGGTTTTTAAAACACAGTTCCGAGTGTTTGGTAAAAGCAACATATAGCTCTTTAAATAATACTAAAAAGTCAAAATAACAGGGTGTATGCTGCGGGGTTATGCTTTTGTATATTGTACATATTTGTCACTCCTATTGGTTTAATAAAATGGTGATCGGCCAGAAGGCAGGCAAGAAGTATGAACAGGGCTACTAGACTAAGAAAACTCTGGGAAGAGGAAGAGGAAAGACAGACGCCAGCAGATGCAAAAGCAAGAAGATGAGAATGCTGCTCTGAGAAAAGGTACAAAGCCACATGGCTAAACAAGGTAAGAATCATGGGTTATTTTAAGAGTAAGAGTTAGCAAGTAATATGCTTGAGCCAGAGGCCAAACAGCTTGTACTTAATATAAGCCCCTATATGTTTTTCGGGGGACTAAGAAACTGCAGGTCAGACTTAGGAGCTAGGCATGTTTTTAAACATGTTCCATTGCCATAGTTGATGGAATAAAGTAATACTATGGCTGTTGGTGATCCTTACTCCATATTCTGGCACAGTCTTGCTTATTTGCTGAACACTCTAGGGTCAGACAAGACATTGGATGGTGCATGAAATGTGGCTCAATGATAGAGCATTTGCCTAGAATATGAAAGGCTCTGTTTTAATGCTTATCAAGAAAATCATAGACAAGAAGCCTCTAGGATACAAAATAGCTCCTCCCTTAATCTTCCATAAATACTTTAGATAAAATGTAGCTCAATTTGAGTGATCTGGTTTCAGAGTCTATTGATGAACTAGTCTATTGATGAACTCTAGGAAGCTGTTTTTAAAACTCTGCCCATATTTGCCACTTCTTGTTCAGAGTTAAACATTTTTTTTTTCTTGAATCAGCATATCCCAGGGGATGTCAGTGCTTCTGAGCTGCTGAGAAGACTCAGATCACTTAATCCTGTGGTTGTCTCTGATGGACATCTTTGACAGATGGATTCACGTTCCGTGACTGAAACCAAGAACCATTAAAAGAAACTTACTACATAGGGAAATGTACTATAGCCTGTCTGTCCACTTAGCTATGGCTAAGTCTACTTGGAAATAGCAAATAGGCTGTGAATGCTAACATTCAGCTTACTATAGGCCAAAAAGGCTGAGAGGCTTAATGAAATAAAATTTAGTGGATTCAAGTCATCAGGCTAATAACAGAATAGATAAATAATAAATATATTAATAATAAGCATATTCTTTCAAAAACTTCTCATATACTTCATTGCTTTCTAAAATTCTTTTCATTCTCTTATTTATTGAAATATTTGTACATATATGATTGCATATATATATACCTAACATTTCTATCCCAACTTTATCTATATAACCATAAAAATAGCAATTGAATGCAAACAAAAATACAATGTCAATAAACTAAAAATTAAAGCAGACATGCCAGCTAGCTTGCTGTGTATTAACATAATTATACAAAGTGACATAGGATTGCCTTTTTTCCACAATTATGAAAACCTTAATTCTTACATGTTTCAGAATTACATATTCATAAGCACTCAATCATATTTGATATAATAAAAGTAGGTATTATGTAAAATTTTAGATGAATTATTCTTTTAAAATATATTTTGTCATATAAACTAGGCTATAATGTTATAACTACCTTTTATCACCACTGATTTCTTTAAAAATCATGAAATATATAAATTAATATAATGCCTAAAGATAAATCTCAGAAATAGGTTGTGTTTTTTGTTTGTTTTTGTTTTGTTTTTCTGTCTCATGCTTTAAGAGTCTTTCCATGAAGCCTAGGCTGGCTGGGAACTCACTATGTGAGTCAAACTGGAACTGAACTCTGAATTCTCCTGTCTCAGCCTCCATGAGAGAGCAGTGCACACCACCACATGAGGCTCTCTGCTCTGCTTTTTGTTTTCTTGGTTTTAAAAATTAATAGTTACTTGACAATTTCATAGGGTATATATTGTATTCTGATTACTGCCCCCCAAACTCTCTTCTTATTCTTGTAAACTCCTTCCTTTTCCTTACCTGTCCCCTTCTCAGACTCATGATTTTCCATGTTCTTTGCTGACATAGTTAGTTCAGCCAGGGCCAGCTCTGTAACAATAGAATTGGAAATGTTTGTGGAGCCCAGTTAGGTTATCAAGACTAAAGATGATGATTTTTTCTGTCCCTGGACCTATCAATAGCAAGTAGTCACCAGTGAGAAGTAAGTAGGGCCTTCTAAGGCCCTCCTTATGCATGCCTGGCTATTGACACGCCCACCTCTGTACTGATCCAGGGCAGGCATCCACAGAAACTGTGATCTACTCTATCATGTTTCTTTCTGTTTTGTTTTCAAGGAGGTTTCTAGTACTAGGCATGTATTTCCTCCTACAGGATGGGTCTCAAATTTAATCAGAGAGCAGTTGGCTACCTCCATAGCAATAGTGGCACAATTGTACAAGTGAGCCTAGTGTTTAATGGATTGTTCTCAAAGACTGAAGGGTCCACAGATGTGTACTTTTGTTCTACTTTGCCATCCATTGCTCTGGTAAACTCCATGACCAAAAACAAGTTGGGGAAGAAAGGGTTTATTTGGCTTACAGTTCCAGGTTGCAATCCATATATCATTGAGATAAGTCAGGCCAAGAGCTCAGGTTAAGCAAATGAAGCAGAGACCATGGAGGAATGCTGTTGCCTGGCGGGCTCCCAGGCTCATGGTCAGCTACCTTCAGTATACAGCCCAGACCCACTACTGCCCACCGTGGGCTGGGCTTTCACGCACCAATTAGACATCAAGAAAATGCCAAACAGACATGCCTACAGGCCAATCTGACTGAGGCAATCCCTCCATTGAGACTCCCTTAGATAACACCAGCTGTGTCAGATTGACAGCGGGAGCTAATTAGGAGACTCCCCTAGCAGCCGGCAGAGCCCCTTCTGGGACTCTTTCCTTTATTTATTTATTTTTTTTTTTTTAAACTTTATTTATTATTTATTTATTTGCCTTGGTGTTTGCCTGGAACTGGAACTACAGACAGTTGTTAGCTGCCATGTGGGTGCTGGGAATCGAACCCGGGTCCTCTGGAAGAGCAGACGGTGCTCTTAACCACTGAGCCATCTCCTTTAAAATGAACAATCCTGGAGGATAAAGTGAGAAAGGCAGGTTTGTATGCTCATACTTGATCCCCTAAGGTTTTCAAGTGTCTAGGCTGGCCTGGGGGTGTGTGACTTTCAACATTGAAACCAGGCAGGTTCCAAGCAAGGGAGGAAGTTCACTCATGCTCAGTTTCATCTAATCAAGCACGAACATTTTAGGTAGAAGCTCCTCTTGTGTTCTTCACTCAATTTTTCAAATTTGCTAAAATTACAATGTACCCCCTCTGTCCTCTGTAATGCCCTGGACTGAGAACTGTGTCTTACAGGAATTCCGTTGTTATCTACAGGGCTCTCAAGAGAGAGGTTACTAGGAGGTAGGGGACTGTTCATAATCTTAAACCAGAAGCAGGGAGTGTCACATGTTAGTATCCTGTGGACAGTGAGGATGCTCTTCTGGTTCTGGCAAGAAGCCTTGCTCTGTAACAGCACGGACCCACATACTTTTGATGCTTTATATATCACCTGCTCAGCTTTCCTTAGCTTTACCAGTCATAACAGAACTTATTAGGATCAAAGATATCTTGAATTATACAAAAAACACTGGACTCAGGATTCAATTATTAAAAATAAGTCATCCAGATGATACCAAATAGTCACATTAAAACATCATTAAAATGAGCACATGAACTTTAATGCTCATTTGAAAAAAAAAAAAAAACTCCTCTGGAGTCCTTAAGCATATATGTCTGCCAAATTAAGAGTAACTACTTATAGGTCATTTTAGGTCTACATAGTAATTATTATTTGCAAAATACTTTATTTTAATATATGGATAAAAAGAATGATCTTGAGTTTGATTTGACTTGAAATATGCTGGAAAAGCTACTGTGCTAACAACAACAACAACAACAAAAATATTAATGGTGTAGGAACTAGGCACTTAGGATGGTTTTGGAGATCATATTTCTAAGACATGTCCTAAACAAAATCATAAATAACAAAGAATGCTCACCTGCCCTCTCACACCCAGGAAGTCAACACCTGTTTGTATTTGACAACCTGAAATACCTACCATGTTCTCTTGAATATTTTTAATTAATTATCCCGTCAGATAATTGGATGTTTGTGCCATAACATAATTTCTTGTTTCAAATAAAATGTGCCCAATGCAGAGAAGTTTACAGGTCCCATTTCAGAGTGTTATTTGGTAGATACAATGAAACTTCAGGGTTCTCATTCCCTGGGAAGATAAAGAGAAATTTTCTCACCTTAATTAAAAGATGTAGGAAGAGAAAAACACAAATGACGTTAATCTACTTGGAGAATAATTTTTCTCACTCTATTATTATTGTAGTTTGTGTTTCAATCAGCTCCTTCCAACTCTTCACAGTTCTTTTTGGTTGATTATTCAAAATAATAGAATCTGGGTTTATTTTTGTCTTAAGTTACTTCATTTCTTTTATTAAAAACATTTTTACTTTCTTGGATTGAAGTAAAGAAAATGCCCCCTTTTTTTGGTCTTGATAAATAGAAAAGATGATTCACTAACACAGCAACTATGAAGAATTATTGCTTTTCCTGGAAAAAATGTTATTAATGTTTTCTGCAATCTGAATATCCCCTTCAAGAGGTGAAGATTTCTTAAGCAATGACTCTTTGATGCTGTGAGAGATGGCACTACAATGGATCTTTATTTCTTTTGTTTTTACTTTCTGAGACAGAGTCTCACTATTTAACTCTGTCCTAGCATTCACTATGTAGACCAGCCTGACATCAAACTCACAGAGATCTACTTGCCTCTGCCTCCTGAGTGCTGGAATTAAAGATAGGTACCACCATACTTGGCATGGGTCTTTTTTTTTTTTTTTTAATCAAAAAAACTCGGGTATAATTTTAAGTTCATTAAATCACACAAAGCCTGAACAGAGTTCCTCCATCTCTAATTTTAATGGCTATAAATATCCCATCAGGATAAGATTTGGAACAAACTCCTATCCCCAGAGAGCAGTCTTGGTTATAATCACCCTTTATATTCGTCTCCAATTAAATATTTTATTATAGTTGACAGGAAGTGAAAAATATATAGCAAATACAAATGGAAGTGAAGGAAAGCAGGGAGCATCTATGAAATCAGACACTGGAGAGAAGCAGTCTGTCTGAGGAGCATTAAGATGATGCTTACACTTACTCTTGGTATATAATATTTTTTTAACTTTCTGTGGGTGTACAAATCTCCTGTTTCCCACAAAATTATCAGGCTCCAGGACATCTGAAAATCCCACAGCATCCTGGTCCAGAGCAGACTAAGAGGTGAATGCACCCCAACTCCTGGGCCAAGCTGAGACTTTGTCTCTGAAGCTGAGTATTGGGCCCTTCTGAGTCCATGGGGCTGAGGCCCAGTGTAAATTCCTAAGCCTTCCTAGAGTTTGGCGATCTGTCTTTGGCCATAAACTCAGCATAGCCTGATCTAAGACCGCCTCTGCCTAGCCTCTGCTAACATGGTAAAATACTAGCCCTTTTTCCCCACCCCACCTACCCTATCCCAGGACTACCACCCCCTTCTCACAACCCTATATAAGCCCCAGACTGATGCAATAAAGTGAGTTCTTGCTTCAACGAGGCTTCCTACTCAGCCTGTGATTTCCCCCAGTGGCTAGGGGGTGCTGGATCATCGATACTCATCATTCCGCTCTAACCCCAGGGAGTGGCCACCTGGTCTGGATCTCCCTCCACCCTATCTGCCAGAGAGAAAGAGTCTGGCAGTTGAGGATACAGCCTCAGCTCTTCACCCACACCCAGCTCTGCTCTAAATCAAACAAAACTGGGAGACACCTCCCCACAGCAAACATCCCCCCGCAGCAGAAAGGATATCCCACAGCCAAGCTTTGTCCCAAACACAAAGTACATCATCACACATGGACATGTGGAGATCCTGCAGTGCCCTGGTCCAGAGCTGACTAAGAGAGCTGACTGAGAGTTGACTAAAAGTCAACTAAGACCTAACTAAGAGCAAACCCTGCGGCAGCTGGAGACACACAACTCCTGGACCCACAATTGTCTAGAGCTGACTAAGAGCTGACTAAGAGTGAACTGAGGAAACAATGGGTAGATGCCAGTGCAAAAATACACGTGACAATATAAAGAACAACAAGGAACCACCAGAAGAAGCTAGTTGTTCCACAAACACAAGGCTTGAGCATACCAATGAAGAGGAAACAACCTTAAAAACAACTTTATGAAGATTATAGAAACCTTAAAAGAGGATATAAAAAAAATCCCCTCAAAGAAATAGAAAAAAATACAAACAAAAAATTGGAAGAGATTAACAAATCCCTGAAAGACTACCAACAGGTAAAAGAAACATTCCATGAATTAAAAATTGAAATAGAAGCAATAAGAAGGCAAAAAACAAGACAAAGCTGGAAGCAGAAAATCTGAAGAAATGAACCAGAACTACAGATACAATCATAACCAACCGAATCCAGGAGACAGAATCATTGGAGTGGAAGGTATATAATAATGGAAATAGATACATCAGTCAAAGAAAACACTAAAACCAAAAAAAGCCATAACAAAAAACATCCAGGAAATTTGGGACACCATGAAAAGTCCAAACCTGAGAATAATTGGAATAGAAGAAAAAGAATACCAGCTCAAAGGCAGAGGTAATATATTCATAAAATCATAGAAAAAAAAAATGTTCCCAACCTAAAGAAGGAAATGCCTATAAAAATATAAGAAGCTTACAGAACACCAAATAGATTAGACCCCCCACAAAAGGTCTGCTCACCACATAATAATCAAGCCACAAAACATACAGAACAAAGAAAAATTACTAAGAACTGCAAAGGAAAAAGGGTAAATTACTTACAAAGGCAGAACCATCAGAATAACACCAGACTATTCAATGGAAACGATAAAAGCAAGAACTGGTCAGAAGTTATACAGACACTAAATGAGCATGACTGCCAACCCAGACTACTATACCCAGCAAAACTCTCAATCATCATAGATGGAGTAAACAAGATACTTCACGACAAAACCAGATTTAAACAATATCAATCCACAATTCCTGCCTGATAGAATGCACTAGAGGGAAAACTCCAACCTAAGAAGTCCAGATGACATGAA
Organism: Sigmodon hispidus; assembly: GCA_004025045.1. Lineage (NCBI taxonomy): Eukaryota > Metazoa > Chordata > Mammalia > Rodentia > Cricetidae > Sigmodon > Sigmodon hispidus. The sequence goes on from PVIH01000925.1 coordinate 200,864, forward strand.
ACCACAAGCAATTGATAATCCCACTGAAGAAAAACCCAAAGAAGAGAAATACACACAAGCCATCATAAAAAAAATAACAGGAAATATCAATCAATGATCATTAATATCTCTTAATGTCAATGGACTCAATTCACTTATAAAAAGACACACTCTAACATGATGGATACAAAAACAGAAGCCGTCCTTCTACTGCATACAAGAAACACACTTCAACCTTAAAGACAGACACAGGCTCAGAGTAAAGGGTTGGGAAAAGATTTTCCAATCAAATGGTCTCAAGAAACAAGCTGGTATAGCCATCCTAATATCTAACAAAATAGACTTCAAACTAAAATAAATCAAAAGAATCAAGGATGGACATTACTTATTCATCTCAGGAATAATCCCCCAAAATGAAATATCAATCCTGAATACTTATGCCCCCAATTTAAGGGCACCTACATGTGTAAAAGAAACACTACTGAAACTTAAACCCCACATCAAATGTCATACTCTAATAGTGGGAAACTTTAATACCACACGGTCACCCTTGGATAGGTCAACCAGACAGAGACTCAATAGAAGAATAAGGGGTCTAACAGATGTTATGACCCAGTGAACTTATATATATATATATATATATATATATATATATATATATATATATACAGAAGTTTGCACACAAACAAAGGAATATACATATTTCTCAGCACCCCATGGAACTTTCACTAAAACTGACCACATACTTGGTCATAAAACAAATATCAATAGATACAAAAAATAGGAATAACCCTTTGTATCATATAAGACTACCATGGTCTAAAGTTAGAGTTCAACAACAACAAAAATCACAGAAAGCCTACAAATTCATGGAAACTGAACATCTCTCAGTTGAATCAACTCTAGGCCAAAGAAGAAGTTAAGAAAGAAATCAAAGGCTTCCTAGAATTCAATGAAAATGAAACCACAACATACTCAAACTTATGGGACACAATGAAAGCAGTCTTAAGAGGAAAATTCATAGCACTAGATGCCTATATCAAAAACCTAGAGAAATCTCACAGAAGAGACCTAATGGCACAGCTGAAGGATTTAGAACAATAGAAGCAAACTCACTCGAAGGAGTAGATGGCAGGAAATAATCAAACATAGAGCTGAAATAAATACAATAGAAACAAAAAAAAAACAATACAAATGAATCAAAGAGTTGGTTCTTTGAGAAAGTCAACAAGATAGACAAACCCTTATCCATACTAATCAAAAGGCAGAGAGAGTGAGGACCCAAATTAACAGAATCAGAAATAAAATGGGGGACATAACAACAGACACCCAGAAAATCCAGAGAATTATTGAAAATACATTGAAAACCTATAGTCCACTAAAATGGAAAACCTAAAAGAAATGAGCAGCTTTCTGGCCAGGCACCAATTACCAAAATTAAATCAAGATCAGATAAATGACCTAAACAAACCTATAACCCCAAAAGAAATTGAAGCTGTTAATAAAAGTCTCCCAAATAAAAAAAGCCAACGACCAGATGGTTTCACTGCAGAATCCTACCAGTCATTTAAAAGAAGAACTAATACCAATATGCAAACTGTTCCATACAGTAGTAACTGAAGAAACATTGCTGAACATTTTTTATGAGGCCACAATCACACTGATACCCAAGCCACTCAAAGATGCAACAAAAAAAGAGTATTACAGACCAATCTCCCTCAAGAACATTGATGCAAAAATACTCAATAAAATTATGTCAAACCAAATCCAACTATATATATATATATATATATATATAAAAGTCATCCACCACAATCAAGTAGGCTTCATCCCAAAAATGCAGGGATGGTTCAACATAAGAAAAACTGTGAATGTTATCCATCACATAAACAAACTGAAAGAAAAGAAAACCCCACATGATCATCTCCTTAGATGCCGAAAAAGCCTTTGACAAATCCAACACTTCTTTATAATAAAAGTCCTGGAAAGATCAGAAATAGAGGAAAAATACCAAAATATAATAAAGGCAATATACAGCAAGCCGACAGCTAACAACAAACCAAATGGAGAGAAACTCAAAGCAATCTCCCTAAAATCTGGAACAAGACAAGACTGTCCCTTTTCCCCTTATCTATTTAATATAGTTCTTGAAGTTTTAGCTAAAGCAATAAGAGAATAAAAGGAGATTAAGGAGATACAGATTGGAAAAGAAGAAGTGAAACTATCTCTACTTGCAGATATGATTGTATACATAAGTGACCCACAAAATTCAACCAGGAAACTCCTGCAGCTGAGTACAAGATTAACTCGAAAAATCAATAGCCTTCCTATATACTAAGGATAAAAGGACTGAAAAAGAAATAAGTGAAACATAACTCTTTATAATAGCTGCAAATAGCATTAAATATCTCAGTGTAACTCTAACCAAAGAAGTAACAGATCTTTTTGACAAAAACTTTAAATCACTGAAGAAAGAAATTGAAGAGAATGTCAGAAAATGGAAAGGTCTCCCATGCTCCTGGATAGGTAGGATCAACATAGTAAAAATGACAATCTTACCAAAAGCAATCTACAGAGTCAATGTAGAAACCATCAAAATCCCAACACAATGTTTTACAGACCTTGAAAGAACAATACTCAACTTGATATGGAATAACAGGAAAGCCAGGATTGCCAAAACAATCCTGCTCAACAAAATAATCTCAGGAGGCATCACCATCCCTGACTTCAAGCAATAGTATAGAGCTACAGTAATAAAAACAGCATGGTACTGGCATAAAAAGAGACTTGTAGATAAATGGAATTGAATCACAGGCCCTGACCTTAACCCACACACTTATGAACACCTGATCTTTGACAAAGAGGCCAAAAATACTCAATGTAAAAAAGATAGTATTTTTAACAAATGGTGTTGGCATAGCTGGATGGTAGTATGTAGAAGAATGGAAATAGATCCAAGCCTATCACCCTGCACAAAATTCAAATCCAAGTGGATCAAAGACTAACATAAATCCAGCTACACTGAACTTGATAGAAAAGAAAGTGAGAAACACCCTCCAATGCATTGGCACAGGTGATCACTTCCTAAATATAACACCAGTAGCACAGACACTAAGAACAATTAATAAATGAGACCTCATGAAACTATGAAGCTTTTGTAAGGCAAAGGACACAATCATTAAGACAAAATGACACCCTACAGAAGGGGAAAAGATCTTCACCAACCCTACAAATTACAGAGGACTGACCTCTAAAATTATATAGAGAACTTAAGAAACTAGAACCCCCAAACCTAAACAAACCAATTTAAAAATGGGGTTCAAAGCTAAAAAGGGAATTTTCAACAGAAGAATTACAAATGGCTGAAAGGTCCTTTAAAAATGGCTCAACATTGTTAGCCACCAGAGAAATGCAAATCAAAACAACTTTGAGATACCACCTTACACCAGTCTGAATAGTTTAGATCCAATAATAATAATAATAATAATAATAATCATCTATGCTGGAGAAGATGCAGAGCAAGGGGACACTCCTCCATTGTTGGTGGGAGTGTAAGCTTGTTCAGCCACTCTGGAATGCAGTATGGCAGAAAACTGACAATCTCCCCAAGGATCCAGCAATACCACTATTGGGCATATACCCAAAGGATGCACATTTGTACCCCACAGGCATTAGTTCAACTATGTTCATAGCAGCATTATTTGTAATAGCAAGAACCTGGAAACAGCCTAGACACCCCTCAACTGAAAAATGGATTAACAAATTATGGTACATCTACACAATGGAGTACTAGTCAGCAGTAAAAAAGAATGACATCCTAAAATTTTCAGGAAAATGGATGGATTTGGAGAATATCCTCCTGAGCAAGGTATCACAAGTTCAGAAAGATAGGCATGAGATGTACTTACTCATAAGTATATTTTAGACAAAGAGCAAAGAATACCCAAGCTGTAAACCACAACCCCTGAACAGCTTGGGATCAGAAAGAACTTGAGAGACATCCAGAGATTCCCCTAGGAAGAGAAAATAGAGATCTCATTGGCAAATTGGGTTCATAACAGGTAGGGACCAAGGATAGATGGGAACAAATCATGAGAGAAGGAGATGGTTGAGTGAGAGGAGCAACAAAAAGGGAGAAAAAAAAAGAGATGGAGATCTTGATAGAGGAAGCCAATGCAGGGTTGGAAAGAGACAAGGTGCTAGGGAAACCCCCAAGATGTAGTGGGATGTCAGAATTTACCCAGGTAAGTGCTGGTGACCAAGAACCTGGATCCTGATGAGGTGTGGCCAGCGTCCAGAGACCCACCAAAGTTGCTTGCTCTCTTGGTTCTGGCGCTCTGGGAAGAAGTGCTCCGCTCCATCCTCTGAGTGCCTCAGTCCCTTTTTCTCCTAGAATCCCTTTTTGTATCCATAAGTGTCTCTGTCCCTAATAAATGTTAACTATTGTATTGAGAATCGGTTGTGGAAGTTCAGCTTTATCAGGATATCCCTGGATAGGTCCCCAACCAATAATGAAGGGGGTACTTAAACAGGACTTGCCCTATAATAGAATGAATAACCACCCTAAGTGTCATCACAGAACCTATACCAAACAATGAATGGAGGTAGAGGCAGAGATCCATGGCTGAGCACTGGGCTGAGCTCCCCTTGCTGCTGGAGACCAGAGGAGAAGAGTCTGTATGAGCAAGGAGATGGGAGTACGAGGAGGAGTCCTACAGAGATGGCTGCCTGGAGCTCTGGAGAGCACACTGAATCAACAACAGTCCCTAGGGAACCATAGGACAAAGAGCATGGCCCTCCAAAGGTAGGCAACTGTCTACTGGTATGGGTTGTATGTGGAGCCTCGAGGGGTGGGACCAAACTCTGTTCATATAAATGGGCTGGCACCTTGGAGCCCATTCCCTGCAGAGGAGTACCTAACTCAGCCTTGATATTGGGATAAGAAAATTGGACCTGCCTGGAGTGGATGTCCCATGCTGTGCTGACCCACCTTGGGACTTCCTGCCCTTTATGGGGAGGGGATCAGGGGATGGGTGAAGAGAGGTTGAAGGCAGACTGGAGGGGATTGGGAATTGGAAAGAATGGGTGAACAGGGGGATATATGGGGGAAAAAAGACCTTTTTAAAAAATAAGCAAGAAAAAATCATAGCAAAAGAATTATTAATAAACACCACACTACAAAGCTGAAATAAAAAAAATGAAGCAAAACAAAAAGAATCAGGCTCTATTTGCCAATTTTGAAGTGCCCCTCAAAATCCCAAGCAATGGCCCATTTCATCTTTTGCTAGGTCTTTACTCTGCCAGGGTGAAGAACATATGAACTCATCGCACATCTGGGTTAAGACTTAGGAATTAGACATATTATTATACATAGTGGCGTAACTATAATATGACAGAGTTATTGAAATTCTATAGACAAATGACCTCAATGGGGTTTCAGGAACTGTAGCATGAATTCAGATTGTATTGAAAGAGACTCAGAGCCAAATATCACGGAAAGGCTGAAGTTGAGAGAGAGGAAACACCACTGTCAAATCTCATCCAGCTGTCTTCCAACTTCCTCAGCCTCTGCTCCTGGTTGCTTCTGTCCCTGCTGGTTTCCTATGCTGCTTACTCTTCTCCCCAGCTGTATCCCATCCAGGTTAGGATTAAAGGTGGGAACTATTCTATTTGGTAGTCAGCCTTGAACTCACAGAAACACAGAAAGTTCTGTCTCTGGAGTTATGGGATTAAGGGTGTAGGTCACCACTCCCAGCCTTTACCTGTGCTGGGAATAAAGGTGTGTGCCATTGAAGCCCAGCTGTTTGGCCTTGTACTCAAAGATCAAGAAATTCCTGAGCTGTCTGCCTAGTTTTGGACTGTGTGTTGATCTCGTGATATTTCAGGTTTTGTTAAATATATAACATATCATCACCATATTTCCAAGTGATGACCTGCCTGCAAATATTTTCCCACATGATTAGCAACACTTGTGAGATTTAGGCACTAGCTCACAGCATATACTCGTATTAGCAGCACCTACCCATCTCTGAAGGTCATATGCAGCATCATATTACAGAAAACCAAGGCCCATGTTTCAATTTCCAGATACTTGTAGACATTTCCCTCCATAGTGACAATGGCAGCAAACACGCTTTTTTTCATTCTAGCATTGGTCCTCTAAAAGAAACGTGTATCCTAAACAATAATTAAGAAAAGACCCCCAAACTCTCCATAGCAAGGGCAGCAGACAAGACACAGAAGCGGGTACAAATCAGTGTTCTAGCATGCTATACAATTTCACTTTTCAGACTTAAGAATAAATTGCCTTACATTTGACTTGGTTCTTCTGTTTCTTGTAACTGTAGAGGTTTCAGGTTCTGTGGCTTCATCACAACCATGAAAGACGCTGATGACATTTATGGGAGAAGGTCAAGGTGGAAACTGCCTATGTTGTCTCACACCTATAATCCTAGCACTTGGGAGACTGAAGAAGGAGGAGGATTGCTGAGTCAAAGGACAACCTGAATGGTGCGTCTGTGGCCAGCTTCAGTTATAGAGCAAGACCCTGATCTGAAGGTCTGGAAGAAGAAAATAAGGAGGGAGAGAGAGGAGGAGGAGTAGGGAGGAGGAGGGAGAGACAGAGAATGGGGGGGAGGAGATAAAAATATTTCCTTTAGATATATTTCTTGTAACAAGCTTATAAACGCTAATGATGGCTGGAGAAATGACTGTTCATAATTGTAGAAATGAAGTATGGTAAGGGGACATGGTATTCTTGTATCTCCCAGATCTGTTCTGATATCACATGCATACTGTGTGTCTTTGACTGGCTTTGGGCAGTATTATATGTATGAATCATGGTGACTAGATGCTTGACGTTTTTTACAGCACAAATGACTTCATTTATATTGAAATAGAGCAGAACAATGACTGAGTGCCTCTTCTCAGCAGTGACCTGATCACGTTTCCTGTCCTTGCTAATGCCACCTGTGAAATGCATGATATTAAAGTTTTAATCCTGACAGCTATAGTTTTTTTTTTTCATCTAATAATTTTCTTCTTCTCTTTGGCAACTTAATCACATGGTCCTGAATTTTCTCATTTAAAGAATATAAGAATTACAGAAAATAATATCTGAAGGTTTTTCTAACTGAAATAACTCCACAGCATTATTTATCAGTCCATTGGGATTGAAAATATGTACACACGTGTGGCTGGTGAGACTTGATTTGTTCATCTTTGTAGGAAAGTAAGGCACAAATAAGGGGAAAGAAGACTAGAATGATCCCTATAGTACTGAATGGTTGCTAAAGGTAACAATAATCAATATGGATTAGGATTTTAATGTAAAAATATCTCCCTGTTAGTTAAGTATGGAGTTGTGTTTGCTTAGTTTGTATATAAAACCCATACAGTATGATGAACAAAGCCTGCGGCATGTACATGTGCATAAATTAGTATCCAAACCTTTAGTTCTAGCCATGGAGAAGTTAATGGCAACCCAGTAGCAATTAGCAAGCTGCCAAGAGCACAGATGCTGATTCTAAATACCAGTCCTGTGACAAGACATCCCGGGTGTGGCAGAACATAGAAGGTGAGCTCAGAAACCCTGTGTGCCCAAAAGAGCAAAGATAATGGTGAAAGAGAAACCACCTTGGCGGTGTGCCCATACCTGAAGTTTATGAGTGCTGAAACACGTGATGACTGTCCTAGGACAACCCACTGAATCAAACAAGTACCCACAAGTTCATGTTTAATCAGCCAACAGGGAGTGGGAAATACGCTTCCTCATGATAGAATCTCAATTAGTAATATGAAAGAATTGGAGATCGGAAATGTCCTGAAGGCATACAGAAGAAAAATTTAAAGATGCTAAAATTAGCCGGCAAAACCAAGAAAGGATAAAGATCTACACTTAACTAATTAATAAAGGAAAAATCCCATGTTTATAGTGAAAAACAGTAAATACCAACTTAGCAGACTCATTGAAGTTCACATCAACAAGACACCCCAGCAAATAGCATCCCCTGACATGATGCCTGAGGAAGACTTGGCATTGCTTCTGCATTCACTGAAAGAGTGAATAACACCAGCTGATTACTGAGAAAATATCAGATGGATAGCTAGTGAGGATCATCATACAAAGTGACCAGCTCATGCTTTTAATGAAAAGTCTCAAGCTTGACCTGGGGTTATAGATCAGGGGACAGAATGTTCATGCAACATACGTAAAGACTGAGAATCATGTCCCCAGAGCCATACCAAGAAAGTGTCAGGAACTTCAGTTATCAAGGATTGAAGGGGATTAAGGCAGGACAATGTGATGTCATATGGCTCTATGATTAGGTCTCCAAAGGAAATCAGACAGGAGTGGGGGAAAGGGGAAAGTAAAGAAACAGGACTAAAGCTTGATGCTAACTCTTTCTATTGTAGTACTATTCCATTGTTCCTTTCGATCATTAGACTGTAGAGATGTAGGATGTCTATAGAAGAGGAAGTCGGTAAATGTGTACAGGAGTTCTCAGAAGTTTCTTACAAATTTGATTTTGCTCAGCATAAAATCATTCCAGTTTTAAAATTAACAAAAATGACACAATTATAGAAATGCACAGATTTTGAAATTATGATGACATTTATTTAACAAATAGCTATTGAAGAATTCCTTATGCTGGGCAGCTTGTTGAAACATATCTAATGCTTCCACATATATTTATATTTATTTAAGTAGTTTTTATCGCTGATGTTAAGGCAGAAGCTCTAATATTCAAAAAAGAACAACATTTTTATTTATAGAGCAACTTAGTAAAATATTTTTCACATTGATCTAGTAATACTACATATTTTCAGTATAAAACCCTCACAGAACCATATGGGACATCATTAGTTAATTCTAAAATTTGTATGGATGATGAAATATCTAAGACTGTACAAAGATTAGTAACAGGTATTAATAAAGATAATATACTTTCAAAGTATGTGTTTAAAATGGTGTAATGGAGAATAAGAAAAGATTAATAGGAAATGATAGAGGACCAGACCATACTCATCTCACTCTATGAGAAAGATGCATGCTGAGGGCTAACTAGTAATAATTGGTACTGCAATAATTGAAATATTTTGGGGAAATAATAGATTCATTTACTAGTTAAGCAAATATTTAAATTTCCACATATTTTAAGAACAAGAGTTGAATGTAGAGCCAATTTTACCTGCATAAAATTGGTTTCTAATGAAATAAAGAGCTAAAAAGATTTTAGGTTTATGAAAAGTATTAGGATAATACAAGAAAAAAATGTCTTTATAATCTTGAGTGGGGAAAGTCCTTTCTTCCTAGCACAGAGGACCTGTAGTGGTTTGAGTAAGAATGGCCCCCAAAGGCTCAGTGACTTGAATGCTTGGTCACCAGGAAAGGGCACTATTAGGAGGGTCAGGTTTCAGAAACCAAAACCGCCAGGATCTCTCTCTCTCTCTCTCTCTCTCTCTCTCTCTCTCTCTCTCTCTCTCTCTCTCTCTCTCTCTCTCTCTCTCTCCATGCTGCCTGCATATCTAGATGTAGAACTCTCCATTTTCTCTAGTACTATGTCTGCCCACATGCTGCCACAAGCCTTACCACGATGAATGGACTGAACCTCTGAACCTGTAAGCAAACCCCAGTTAACTGTTTTTCTTTGTAAGAGTTGCCATAGCCATAGTGTCTTTTCACAGCAATAGAACATTGAGTAAGACAGGACTTATAATGTATTAGAATAAAAATAAATATTTAATATTATAATATTATAAATTTTTATAGGATAAAAGGTGCCAAAACTAAATTTAAAATGTGAAAAAAAATAATCATACTTGGGACTTAAACATTAACCTCTTTCCCTCCACCCATCCCTCAAGACGCAGGGAACATTATAGAAAAGGGCTCAAAAATAACACAAGAGCCAGAGCAGTGAAATTTGGTCTTCACACATGAACTCATAACAGCACATGACCCACACAGAATCAAGCCAGTTAAAATTCCAGCATGTATGAAGGAAGGGGTTCCAAAGACCTAACAACTCCCTGAAGAGCTATTGACAATTGTTACTTGCTTTGAGACAGAAAGCCACGTTCTGGGTCATAGTTTGACCACTAGTAAATTGTATAGTGACTAAATAAATAAAAATCAAATCAACATGGTGATACTTTCATGTTGAGAAAAATGTTCTAAGATTATTAGCATCTGATATTGATGGTTGTTTGTATGCAGAGCCAAGAATTTACATAGGTTATAAAATATTGTTAATAACACAAATTAATTTCAATGGCTCTATCAAAAATATTCAAATGTGTACAAAGAAAGTATGCATATGAAAGACTGAGTTGTTTGCAGTAACAAAAAATTGGAAGCAGCCTCAATATTCTTTGAAATAGAAATGCTTAAATATTACAGAACATCCAGGTATGCTTAAAATACTTACCAATAAATATAGCAATTTAATCAAAGATGAGGAATAATAGAACAGGAAGGATTAAATGGGATGGGGATCAGAGTGCAGAGAAGAAGAGGAAATAGAGAAAGGGGTAACTAACTCTAAAGGCTTTTGAAAAAGTCATATGGAAAGCTACTACTATAGAAGCATCCTAAAATATATATGTAATAAGTTTTTTGTTTTCTTACTCTTTGGAGGCCTGCCACCTAATTCCTAAATAAATACATGGAGACTTACACTTACTAATGAATACCTGGCCATAGCTTGGCTTATTTCTAGCCAGTTTGTCTGACTTATTTTGCCTCTGGGCTTTTTTTTTCCTTTCTCTATTTTTTTCTTCTTACTCTGTGGCTGGCCCCTGCAGTCTTCTCTTTCTCTTTTTCTCATTCTGTCCTCTTCTCTTTTCTAGATTTCTCCTCCTATTTATTCTCTCTGCATGCCAGCTCTACCTATTTCTCCCCTCCCTAGCCATTGACCATTCAGCTCTTTATTAGACTAATCAGGTGTTTGGAGCAGCTAAAATAACACAGTTTTACAGAGTTAAACTAATGCAACACATCTTTTCATCATTAAAAATATTCCATAGCATAAGTAAATGTACTACATCTTAAATTAATACTCCACAACATATGAACAGATATAAAAAGTTTAAATGGGGTTATCTTATAGCAATATAACAATACCCCTACTAGTTATCACAGACTAGCAAAGGAAAAACCCTGTGCCAAGAATGGGTTACCTCTTTTAGAGTTGCTAGTCAAAGAGATCTGTCCCATAGACCTCTCAATAGAGCATTGTATTACCATTGCTCTTGGTTACTCTCCAGAATTTGACAGTAAAATTCTACTGCTGAAAATACTTCAACTGAGTCATGAAACATAGACGAATCAAGCAGGTACTGACCTTAAAGTTTTATCTCTACTGGCTAGCTTTCATAGTGCTAGAAAGTATAATGCATGTTCCCAGGGGAGAAAAGTCATAAAACAACTGTGAATCCTGAAAGCTATAATAAACCTAGCCTAGCAAGATATGCCTTCTGGTGCAATAGTGGCACAAATGTTATGAGAGTAAGCAAACATTTTCTGATTGTATTTAGGGTCCACTCCACAAGATGGATCCCTCACCTAGCACTATTATTGAAACCAAGAACCAATGACAACATACACAAGACCAGCTCAGTCGCAAGCCAGGCAAAATCTCAACATGGAGCAGGTAGGTGGCCATGAAGTCCCAGCCCTAGCTAGGAGCTACTGGAAATTAATGCTGCTGGGAGAAGAAAAGTTAATTTTCTTTAAGGATGTAAACCTGAGATCAACTACACACTAGGGTGTTGGTCTTACACCCAAGAGTATTTGGGCAACACAAATTAGGCTTGATGGGCCTACAAAAAAAAAATAGAAAAGAAATCCAGGAACATGTGTGGGTAGAGAGGTGGGGATAGATCTTAAAGGCATAAAGGGAATGGTGAATATGATCAAAATAAATTGTATGAAATGCTCAAAGTAATAATAAATATTTTTAAGAGGGAGAATTTACAAGTATAAACATGGAATTTTCATCAAGGTATTTTTATATGTAAAATAAAAGTTGTATGCAAATCAATAGAGCATAACTGTATAAATGTATATTTTCACTTTATACATACTTATAGGAAAGGAAGGATGTATACTGTGATATTTGTTTTATGTAGCCATTGGTTTTATTTTTTATTTTTATTTATTTATTTGTGTGTGTGTGTGTGTGTATTATACATGTCTAAAAAAAAAAAAACCCACATAGTCCAGAAGAGAATGTCAGATGATCTGGAGTTGGAGATACAGGTTGTTGTAAGCCACCTGAAATGGATGCTGGGGACTGAATTTGAGTCCTCTGAAACAACGGGGAGCATTTTAACCACTGAGCCATTTCTTCAGCCTCCTTGTTTTGGATGATTACATTGAGCACACATTCGTGCATGCTCTGTGCAGTTGTAAACAAAGTGAAATAAAGGCAAGCTTTCAAACAGTCTAGGCAGTTCTATGCCACTCTCACTCTTCCCTCCCACTTTTAAGGTCAAACTTAGAAGGGGGAAGAAAACTAGCTTAAAGTAGACCATGTGACCCAAAGTACATATTTCTTACAGTAAAAGAAACATTTATGTCTTCTGTAAAGCTCTGGAATGTGAATGGCCTCCTTGGAACACATTCATCAGATACATATCAGATGAGATACTGAAGGGACATCTGTGCAATCATGACGTGGGAAGAAGAAATGGGTGGGAGGAGCCAGAGATCATATTCAGCTTCTACTTAAAATCATGGCTGCTAGTGTAGTGTATGTCAAGGATCCATAAACCTGACTCCTGAACTTCACTAGTGGCAACATAATGAATTTAACAATTCCAATGCATTTCTTGTACATCCTAGGAATAAACTTTAGACAAGATCAAGGGGAAACAAATAGAGATTCTTCCAAACAAGGTAAAAAGAAACCCTTGTGCAAAAACAAAAATTAAAAGGTAAGACTACAAATGAAAACCTAGGTGAAGAGATGATTCCCTAGCTAAGAGCATATACTTCTCTTGCAGAGGATCAAATTCCATAACTGGCACCCATTTTTGATGAGGAACAACTGTCTGTGATTCCAGTTCCATAAAATCCAATACCTTTACCTGGCCTATGCTGACAGCTGCACTCAAGTCTACCACATGTACACACACACACACACACACACACACACACACACACACACACACACACAATAACTCTTTAAAAAAATCTGGAGGAAATATTTAACAACCAGTGAGCAAATAATGGAGTCACAGGACACACTTTTTAAACATGTATTTGAATTCTTTAAGACTTATAGGGGGAACTAGGCAATTGTAGTACACACCTTTAATCCCAGCACTCAGAAGGGAGGGGCAGGTGGATCTCTGTGAGTTCAAGGCCAGCCTGGTCTACAATGTGAACTCCAGGATATTCAGGGTGGTTACACAGAGAAACCCTGTCTCAAAAACAGAACAAAATAAAAAATGCACCTATAGGTGGAGTCTAGAAACATATAGTTTTCCATTCATCTTCCAGTTGCCCAAGTTAGGAAGCATGAGTTATTTTTTATATTCTCTTCATTCTCCATCACTTTGAGAAAAATTATGTTATCAATTCTACTTTCAAAATATCTCCCAGATCTTCTCACTGCCTTCTACTGTCAATGCCAACACTGTCTCACAGCAAAGTCACAGTAATCTGACTTCCCAGTATCACTCCTGCTCTGAACACCCAATCACAGGGCAGCTGTGTGATCTGCAAAGCTACTCATTCTGTATTCTGTGTGTGCATTCTTTCTCATGCTATTTTAGGGTACTGCCCCGCCATGACCTTCAGGACAGAAGTTCTTGTCATGAAACACCTTTGCTTCTCCTGCTTCCACACAACCCTCTCCTGTTCCCAGAGCTAGCTCTTCTTCATTTCTCTCCTTGCATCTGTACTCAGTATTCATGTCTCACCCCCAGTTTTGTCTCCATTGTTTCTTCTCATTGTTCAGACCTCAACTTAAATAGCAGTTGCCAATCAATGCTTCCTTGACCATATTGTCAGCATTTTGATCTCAGGTAGCAATACAGAAATGTGTAATTACCTACTTCTTTGAAGGTGTGTCTGTTTAATGTAGATTCCCTCTATTATAAAGACTCTAAGAAATAAGGGATCTTGTACATCTCATTCCTCACTACACACCTAGTGCCCAGCCTTGACATATAGTGGTTATACAGTAAATTAACTGATAAACATGCTTGTATAAATGGAGGTTCAAAAAAGCTTTAAAAGGATGTAAATGCCTACTTAAGTAAATAGTAATAGGAATAACTATTGTTTGTGCTATTTAAAGACAGAAACAGTGTTATATGGTTGGATATAAAGCCCTGTAGGGGGACTGAATGGCTCCCCAAACAATACAGCGGGATTGCAATGTGTCTTTCTACTGTTTCTGCTCTATTATTAATGTGTATAACAACTTGTAAATGCAGCCACTAAGAATAGGAACTGATCAATACTAAATAAACTCATGACAAATTTATGTGTTCATTACAAAATATAATTGATCAGTTTGGTCCTTTGTTCCTTTTTTCAGAAGTATATGGCTTTGAATCTAGAGCTTCATGAATGTTGGGCAAATTCTCTGAGGTTTATTCATGGTCTCCTTTTGAGCTTTTAGGTAAATATAATCTCCCTAAGTTTCTCAGGATGGTTTGAACTTACTCTCTAACCCAAGCAGATCCTGAATTTATGATCTTCCTGCCTCAACCTCCTAAATAGATGAGATCTGTGGTGTAGACACCAGACCCAGCTTGATATAATCTTTTATTTTTCTTTAGTTTAGTTGCTGCCTATGTGGGAGAGATAGATAACTAAATTATATGATTAAAATGGTTCACACAGATCTCTGGCCACACATTACTTATGCAGCCGAGGTCCCCCCATCTTAGGACTAAGCAGCAGTAACATGATGAATCACTCCATCCTCACAGAATATCCTCTTTTTCTCTCCAGCACTCCATATTCTTATCTCTTCCCTTCACCCGATGGACCACATCACCACCACCTTCTTGATTGGCTCCTCTTCTTCTTCAGAACCATCCCTCTTAGAGGCCCTTCTCTTCATCCATAACTCACTCCTTTGTTGATCGCATCCAATCTTACAGCTTCCCTGTACATGACGGTGGTTTCTGCCTGCCTGTTTCCAGAAACTGATGGTAGAAAAATGTCTGACTTCAGTATTTAGATGCTGAAACAATCATATCTCAAACTAAAATCTTGATGTCACTGCACAGCAAGCTCTCTCCATTGGAGCAGGGCCCTCTGTGTGACCAGCTACTGGGAAGTTCTGAAGCCGCTGTACTAAGACACCAAGTGAAGTGAGTCCTGAGAAGTCACAGGTGTAGAGGCCCCTGTCAGCCTCAGTGAGTTTGGGGTTATGAGCAGAAGCCTGACTGGACAGATGGAGGAAAAAGTGGGAAAGAGGAATAGAAGTGAACGCTATTATGGACCTTGTCTCCTCAAATGATCCGTTGTTATGTTGTCAATGATATGGTTTGCACACATCTTCATCATGATGTTCTGAGCAAGAGAAGGGCTTTTTTATTGCCTCAACTTCACAGACAGGTATCTCAGTGACATTCCAGCACTCACCTGAACCCTCTTCTATTGTTCTAACCTACTTTTCCCCATCACCATGAAGCCAAGCTTCTGTTCTTTGCCTTCATCTCAAGCACTCATCATCCTCTTCACTGAAAACTGGCCCTTGGAGTGCTCCCAGGTTGGATTTCAGTTGTCCCTACTAACTTGTAGTCATATGGCCTCCCTTAGTCCCTAAAGCCCTGAGCTGCACAAAGTTCTTACAATAGCTCTTTGGCATCCAAGTCTGATGCTAGCTACTTTGGTTAATGCTATAGCCTGGATTCTTCATGATATCACACACACAAAAAGGTGATGTGCTTAGCTAAGATCTTGTGAAAAACATGAATTCAAAACATAAATGAGAACTACCATAAATGATATTTATTCTTCCCAGTTTACAATAGCTTTAGGCCCTCATAAACTATACTAACAGTATTTTAATCTAATAGATATAAAAATAGGAGTTTAGAGAATTGATAACAGAGAGGTAGTTAGATATTCAGTGCTGAGCTAGAGCTGGAGAAATAGGTAGTGATTATAGAGATATGGGAATGTAGGTAATAGATATATAGATATAGATATATTGTCCTAGTTAGGGTTACTATTGCTGTAATGAGAGACTATGAACAAAGCAACTTGGGGAGAAAAGGGCTAATTTGGCTTATACTTCTGTATCAGAGTTCACTATCAAAGGAAGCCAGGACAGAAACATAAGCAGGGTATGAACCAGGAGAGACAGGAGCTGGTGTAGAGGCCAGGGAGGGATGCTGCTTACTGGATTACTCCTCATGGCTTGCTCAATCTACTTTCTTATAGAGCCCAGGACCACCAGTCCAGGGATGGCCTCACCCACAGTGGACTGGGCCCTCTCCCATCAGTCATTAATTAAGAACATGTCCTATATCTGGATCTTATTTTCTTAATTGAGGTTCCCTCCTCTCAAATGTCATTAGTTTGTGTCAAATTAACATAAAACTGTCCCTCACAGATAGGTTAAAAAATAGGTGATAATAAGTTCAGAGAAATGTTTGAGATAGAGATGCATGGAATGCTGTGATAGGGAGAATTCCAAGATGGTTTCTAAAATTACTGCCTTATCTCCTGCATGTGTCTACACTCTTTGAACTGAATTTCCTTCTATGATTGGGTTACATTCTATCACACAATTGACTTTAAATTAGGGGAAATTTTCTGGGCCTGTATCCCCAAGATATGTTAGTCTTTTAAAAGCAAAGTTAGTTCTTTAGCTAAAGTCAGAAGAGGCAAGTGGAGATTCAACCAACAGAGGTTCCACAAACATGCTGTTTCTGGTTTAAAGATGGAAAGGAGGGGACAGATTTGTGTATTTATAAAGCATGGTGGTTCCACTGGTCTCCTTTTCAAAACTTAGACTGGCAAAGAGAACTGAGTCCTGAGGTGATGAACATAGCAATGCATCACGGTGTTGACATTGGTGATATTTGCAGCAAGGTGCTTGTTACCTCTGGACTCACTGAGAAATTGAGAAAAGCTAAGTAGAGCATGGACAGAAAACATTACAGAGTCCCAAAGTAGGAAGTCTATATGATCTTAAAGACTTCCAGGTACGACATTCTAAGGGTGAGTGTAGTGGGATCATGTTGTTACATTGTAAATAATTGTCCCACCTACTAGTTTAATAAAAATGTGATTGGCTGAAGGCAGACAGGAAGTGTGGGTGGAGCTACCAGACTAGGAAAACTCTGGGAACGGGACGAGCAGAGATGCCACAGAGAAGCCAGAAAGACACCACCAGAGATGAGACACCAGCAGAGGCAGAGGAAAGAAGCTGAAATGCAGCTCTGAGAAAAGGTACCAAGCTGCATGGCTAAATAGATTAATGAAAATATATTGAGATAAGATCAAAGAGCTAACTAGCAATATGTCTGAGCTCTAGGTCAATCAGCATAAAATTAATGTAAGTGTCTGTGTGTGTCTGTGGGACTGCAGGTCTGTGGGTCAGAACCTCAGGGCTAGGCAGGAAAGGCCAGGCCAGAAACCTCTTACTACAGGTGAGTAAGAGAAGTCAGAGTTGAATTAAAGCTGAAAAGCGTAAATGAGAGCAGAAGCAGCATGCCACACCAGGTCCAGAGCTGAGTGCTAGTAAGTTAGGGTCTATAACCAAGGCAGCAGAAGAGCTGAGAAGATTTGAGGAGCTTGGAGCCATTGAAAAAAAACTTATGTGTCTTGAGTACATAACGTTGTACCAGATATCATCACATGGCTTTTTTTCTCCCAAATTAGGTGCAAATGTCTTCATCTTAAAAAATGAAGTAACCAAGACAGCTGAGGGTGGATAAACATCTCTTTTAGGGGTTAGACATTAAGCAGCTTCAATTCACATACTATTTGCTGGTATCTCCCTTCACTTAACTGGACTCCAATAATGATTCTGTTCAAGGAAAATATTGTGTGGACTTGCCCCATACCATATGCTGTTTGTGCCACACAGTGCTAGAGCTCCCGGCCTTTGTCTTCTTTGTAGCCCACAGTCCAGTGGGAACTCATTATGGAGCAGCAATCTTGGAGCAAGGATTTCTCCAAGCATTAGGAGCATGGTAGTAGCATTCATGAAGTGCCAGGTTTTCAAATGCCTACTGAGCTTCATGCAGCATGCTAAATGTCCGCGAAAGTCATAGATGACAAACAGGAGATTTATTTTATGCATGCCAACTTCTCAGCATTTGTCAGCCCATGGGGGAAAAACTGTGAAAACTTCTAGAGTAGCCCCACAGTCTGACAATGTAATGGAGTTATCCTAAAGCCTTGTTTGTATCTGTACTAAAAGTAGACCAGTTGGCCCTGATGGGATCAGCAGAAAGAAGCCAAGAAATTTCCAGTAAGTACATGGCTTGAGAGCTTGGATGAAATCCAAATACTTACATCAGAGTCATTTAAAGAAAGCAGGGAAAGAATAAGATTGTAACTAAGAGATATCAAGTCTAATCAATATATCTTCATCTAGACAAATGTGTTAAAAGAAAAAATGGTTTGAACAGAGCTTTAAAAGGGGTTTAGAAGAGTAGAGATCTAGACTGAACCAGTGCCAATCCAATACTGCCTGATAGATCACCAGAGGACTTAGCTATAGAAGGCAAATGTGACCTCTTTCCCTGTTTGTGGGACTCTCTCTTAATATTATCTCAGGATCTTTCCATCGAATTCCATGTATATGTGTAGTCTTCTAACTGCTAATAATCCTTTGGCATCAGCAATTAGTATCTAGATTCCAGAACGTGATTACATTGGAAGTCTTAACACTGGCATCAATCTTTTACAAATCTGAATAACATTTATCTCTGAGAAGCTGAACAACCACTGAGGGAAAAATCCTGTAAGATGACAATATCTAGCCTTAGTCATTTTCTGGGACCTGATGCCTAGACATAAAACAACAGGAAGTCAGGAACTGGGTTGGAAGAAATGGATACATGCTCTTAGGGACACTCTGAGGAGACGGTTCTGTAATGTTTTTATAACTGTGCTAACTGTCAATCTCCCTAACATAGGGAAGGTGAAGAGGTGAGGGGGAGAAGAGGTAAGAGCTGACAAGACCAGGAACAGGAAGATAACAAAAACAACAAAATGACACAAGTGTGTGGAGAAACAGCACACTGACATTTACTCTGCACCTGTAACTATAGTTTAAAATCTGTAAGAGACAATGCTTAGAAAGTGGGGTTACCACAACTGAATTTGTCTCCTTCTTGGCCACTGCAGGAAGAGAGAGACTCTATTTACCTCCTGGTATACACAGGTGAGAAACAACCCCTGGGATTTGGTGTCCAGTTCAGCTCTGGTACAAAGCCAATTTTACTGGACTTTGCTCTGGTTGATTTTATATATCATCTTATTTTTACAGTTTTTGCCTTTGTTGCTAAAGAACCTTTTTTTTTCAATCCTTGAGTTTGCAATAAGAAAATGAAATCTATCCCTATGGAGCTGACAGTTGAGGCACCTGTGCACATCTGGAAAGCCTCTGAGAGAGAGGCTTCTGTTGTGCTGGAGGCTTGATGCTTAAGATCAGCTACATCAGGTGCAGCTACATTGATTTCTGTGGCAGAGAGTCTCTCTCTCTCTCTCTCTCTCTCTCTCTCTCTCTCTCTCTCTCTCTCTCTCTCTTAATGGTTGGGGGCTTGCCTTAGGTACCCAAAACAAATCATTCAAGTGTCACTATTACATAGGCTTCCAGAATTCAGTGTTTAGTACATTCTCATGAATCTAATATGTAATTGATGACCAATAGAACTTTGCAAACAATACAGTTTCAAGAAAAATTTGACTTTTTAGTTACTTAGTTTTAATTTCAAGAAGTTTCTCTGTAGCCAGGCTACCTTCAAATTTATAGTCTTCCTGTCTTTTAAAAAATTAAAAATAAATTATATTTGTTTACATCCCTGCTACAGTTTCACCTCCCTCCTCTCCTCCCAGTTCCTCTCCCTAGACTCCTCTGTTCCCATCCCCAATCCAATCTGCCTCATTTGTATTTAGGAAAGGGCAGGCCTCCCACGAGTATCAACAAAACATGGCATATCAAGTTACAGTAAGACTAAGCACCTCCCTATGTATTAATACTGGGCAAAGTCATTCAGTATGAGGAGTAGGGTCCCAAAAGCCAATAAGAGAGTCAGAGACAGCCACTGTTCCCACTGTTAGAGTCCCATAAGAGGACCAAGCTACATAATTGTCACATACTTGCATAGGGCCTAGGTTAGTCCCAGTCTCTATCTTGTTGCCCCTATGGACCCAGGTTAGCTGATTCTGTGTTTCCTTGTGGTATCCTTGACCCCTTTGGATCTTTTTTTTTTTTCTTTTTAAAAAAAACCTTTTTATTTTATTTATTTTATTTATTTTCCTTGGTGTTTGCCTGGAACTGGAACTATAGACAGTTGTTAGCTGCCATGTTGCCATGTGGGTGCTGGGAATTGAACCCGGGTCCTCTGGAAGAGCAGACGGTGCTCTTAACCGCTGAGCCATCTCTCCAGCCCCCAATTCCTTTGGATCTTACAATTTTTCCTCCCCCTCTTTTGCAGGATTTCCTGAGTTCTTCCCAAGATTTGGTTGTGGGTCTCTTCATCTGCTTCCATTGTTGCTAGATGAAGCCTTTCTGATGACAATTGAGATAGGCACCAATCTGATCATAGGAGATGGCCAGTTCCCACTACATATCCACTATTGTTAGGAGTCTCAGATGGGGTCATTCTTCCTGTCTTTACTCTCTGATATGAGTGTTGGGATTACAAGTATGTGTCACCATTGTCATCATGTTCCATTTGTGTATATGTGTGTGTGTGTATGTGTATGTATGTGTTTTACTACAACTAAAAGCAAAGTGTTTTAATCTAGGGTGGTCACATATAGAATGTAATCCAAGTATTTGGGCGAGGGAACTGAGGCAAGAGGATTATGAGTTTGAGGACAGCCTGGGCTACATCAGGAGTCTCTATCTCAAAACAAAAACAAAAATTATTTTCATATAACATAACCTTCTCACTCATTTTAAACAGCTAGTAGAGTTAAGTATACTCACATTGTTGTACAAGTGATTGCTACTACATTTTGCAAGACAGAATTATGAACCCATTAAACAAAAGCTCCCTGTCCCCTATCTCCAAACCCTTAGCAGACACCTATTTTCCATTTCTTTCCATTTGACTACATTATGTACTTCATATATTAGTAGAATCATATAGTGTTGGCTGTAATAGAAATTTTTTGGCCTAACTTTGAGGTTTGGACCTGTTCATGGTTTTGTTGTCACTTAGCCCTAAATAATCACATAAAGGCTTATATTAATTTTATGTTGATTGACTTGTGGCTTAGACATATTGTTAGTTTTTATCTTAATTTATTTTTATTAATTTGTTTAGTTATGTGTTTGTTTGTTTTTAAGAGTAGTAGTATGGTTGGGTTTTTGTGCGTGCGTGTTTGTTGGCATCTTTTTTCGGTGTTTTCATTTTGTTTTGTTTGTTTTTTTTTTTTTTTTTTTTTTTTTTTTTTTTTTTTTTTTTTTTTTTTTTTTTTTTTTTTTTTTTTTTTTTTTTTTTTTTTTTTTTTTTTTTTTTTTTTTTTTTTTTTTTTTTTTTTTTTTTTTTTTTTTTTTTTTTTTTTTTTTTAGTTTGGTAGCCCTGCCCACACTTCCTGTCTGCCTTCTCACCAATCAGCTTTTTATTAAACTTATAGGAGGGACAAATATTTACAATGTAACAGAATATAATCCACTACAACTGGCTTTCTTCTGAGTGGCTTACACTGTGCTTTTAATGATAACTCCCTTCCTTGGCTGTATCTCCTGTGGGTGAGAAGGAGAAGCAGCAGCATGATGGTAGTTCACTTTTGCTTTGATATGCCAGTCAGCCTGCTGAGCTTCCTTCCTGGGACCTCAGCTGGTGTTCACAACAGCCTTATTCTAATGCTTTCCAAGTGCTGGCCCAGGACTAGATAGGCCAAGCAACTATCCCAATGCTACACCAGGAGATAGTGTTAACACTTTGTTCACACTCAGGCAATCAAAGCTCTTAATGACTAGACTACATTGCTGCTCACCTACATTTGTAATTTGCCTGCAGTGCAAAGGCATTCTCTCCCAAGTTGGCCAGATGTTCTTCAGATGAGAGTCCTGGTTAAGTAACTATTAGTTTCCCAGTATCTCCTAAGCATTCAATGTACACAGGCTGACATGTGTTTCTACAAGGAAATTCAATGCAATTAGTGTAGCAGATGCCTTTGCACCTTCCCTCAGTCTGAGCTCACTGCATCTTCCAGGGTTATTTTCCAGGTTTCTGATGGTTTTTCTCTCAGCTGCCCAGAGTCTCCAAGTACACAATTGTGTCAGTTCACTTAGCCAGCATGCCAAGCATCTAAAAACACATGTGGGGGATATTATCATGTCTGGGTGTCCAGTGGGGACTGGTCCTAGTGTTCCCATTTATATTATCCAGGATGACTCATGAATCCTCTTTCCCAAGAAGTTTTCCCTTGGTCTCAAGTCCATCAGAGATCCCAAACCAAGTCAATCAACAAACGCAAAAATAGAATTGCAATGCCAGCCACTCCTCACTTTATTATTTTGAACAGAAGTGTATCCTCAGAGAAGATATGTGTTTGGAACATCCAAGGAGACACCATCTTGACAGGGAGGTCTTAGGCAAACAGGACTATGAGTTAAACACCTAATATGCCATAGCAGGGAAGCACTCAATTCTAAAGGAACTTGCCAGCCTTGTTCAACAGCCCCTGGTAAATGCTGCAGACACTGAGTCATTTTCATCAACAAACAGCATAAATTAAATTTGAACTGCAGTGTACATGTCATTGTTGGCTCTTTACAGAATAAATGTAATACAAGCTGAGCAGACCTGAAAGGCAAGTCATTTCCTCTGTTTCTGAGGAAGCCACCTGTGGGTCTCTGTTTACGGGTCCTAAGCGTCACCCTTGGAGCACCATCAGGGGGCGTACAATGGGTCTGCATGCCTTTCCCATTTATACCACTATTGAGATAAATGAGGCATTCATGAGAAATAAAGCAGTAAATGCATGTTACACATTGGTTTATAAAAGAAGCAGAGCTATTCATCCAAAAAAGAAATACCCACATTGAACTCATTAGGAAATGATGAAAACACCATTTTGTCACAGTCTTAAGCAGCTGGCTCTAGTCGAGGTGAGTGGAAGTTAATCAGTCATAAACAATCAGGCAAGTGCCCTGTTGGACATTTCCTCTTAGCAGGCAGCAGTCTACCGAGTGCCTATGGAAACATGGTAGAAAGACCTCATGTATGCTGGTGTGGGAGGGGGAGGGGCTTCAGCAAAGGCCTAGGAGTTCTTGACTACGAATGATGCCCTCCCCCAAATGTCCATGAAGACTCACACAGGAAACTCAGGAGGGAAAGTTAGAGACTTAAGCCTAGTCCAGAACAAAGGATTCCACGGCGAATATTTGCCCTTTCAGTTCTTCAAGAGAGTGCATTTCTGGATTTCTGGAGGAGAGGAGCATAACACAAGGAAGAAGAACAGAATTTGACTAGAGGACACTTCTAAGTGATAAAGAAGTTGTTTTTAAGTCAAAATTGCTTGGAAGATTTCCATGGTATAATCTGCAAGGGTAAAGATCCCTCAGTGTACCCTTCCATGGCAACAATGGAAGAAAAAAGCATGGGAAAGGGGGAATGAGATCA
Organism: Sigmodon hispidus; assembly: GCA_004025045.1. Lineage (NCBI taxonomy): Eukaryota > Metazoa > Chordata > Mammalia > Rodentia > Cricetidae > Sigmodon > Sigmodon hispidus. The sequence continues at coordinate 224,636 of PVIH01000925.1, forward strand.
CAATGAATGACTGCTTTCCATTTCACAAAAAAAGGGAAGCTCTGAGAGAAGGGAGAGAGGGGACTTGTTTTCATTCAGTCTGGACTGTTTTTATCTTCAGAATGCCACCCCAACAAGTCATTCTGCTCGTCTGCCTCATCTATCAGTAGGTGTGTTTGTGGTGCCTATTTTTTTGAGTGGAAGATTCTGGAATATGATTTATTCATGGATTATGCAGTAGTATTTGTGAGACAGAACTAGAAGCAAGCATCTTTGTACTGATCTGATGAGGAACAGGCAGCTTGCCACCTTTTGTGTGGTGCTGTTACCATCATCTCAAGGAGCCTGCTAGAGAATGTGGATGCTGAGTGGTCCCAGGTAGACACAGCACCCTCTGCAGGTATGGATGACATCTTGTGATAGTTACTTGTTGGTGCATATTGAGTCTGGCCTGTCTGCGAAGTCCAGCATAACTTTAATATCATTATACTGGAGTCCAGTGTTATCATTAGTGGGCATATATAAGTAAATATTAAAATATATGCCAAGTCTGCCATCTTTCAATAACAGCATCTTAAAATTTGGATGTTTTTTAAAAATTAATTTGAATATTATATAGATTTTGTAGCATATGACTGAACCTTTTTAGTGTATAAAAGTATAGTGTCAGCTTAGTGTTTTGTGTTTGGGAAGCATCTGAAGTTTAGGATGGATAAATATGACAATAATGTTTTCTCAGTGAACTCAGACTCTGTATAGGGATACCAATTACCATTACAAACCCACCAATAAGTCAGTCTGTCTTTACCTACAATTATGTCTAATACAAAAAGTGTATGTTCATCTTTGCTTTGAAATAGTCCTAAATTTGTCTGTTTCAATAACAGCAGTGTGTGTAGCTAAGTTATGTAAAAGCTACACAACTTCTCTGATTTGTGAAAGAATGATATTTATGTACACGTGTTCAACAGTTATCTACATTTCATATGTTCTGACCAAATCCTTGACACATTGGCTTTTGGTTTGAGAGTCCAGTCCTCATAGTAGCAGGAGCATAAGCTGCTGGGGATGCTGGCACTGCAGTCACGAAGCAGGAAGTGGGATGGATGGCCTGTGCTCCATTTGCTTTGATTCTTTTTATTTAATCCAAGACTATAGACCATGGAATAGTGCCCATGCTCAGAGGGGGTGTTCACAGTTCACCAGACTCAGACCTGCACTGGAAATGCCCTCCTGGACTCACCCAGATCTTTGCCTTCTGGGAAATTCTAAATCCCATCAGGATTAACTATTGCAATCTGTGTCTTTTTACTTCTTAGTTCCTGCAAAAACTGTTAACACATCTACTCTATCAGAGTATAAGTTCACTGTGCAAGAAGGGCCTTGTTCTCGTTTTGGGAGATCATGCATGGAATGTGTGTGCAATCAGCTTTTGGTGCCTCTAATAAACACTTGACTCAATAATTTTAAGAAGGGTTTATTTTCTCTCTTGGTTTTAAAGGTTTCTGTCCATGATTTGTTAAATCCATTGCTTTTGTGCCTGATGTGAGGCTGTATATCATAATGTGAGCCCTTGGAGGTAAGGTTCTGGCCAAGTGATTGTATAGTTTGCAGAGATATTTGCTGAAGTAAGAATAGAAATGCCCTGCAGAAGTAAGGATTTAAATATGGTAATCAGCTCATTTTTCATAGATAATAAATAATAAAGGTAATGTTTCATAAGCTGCTCCAAGAGTAGCCCTAAAGCTGGATTGACCAAAGTAAGCACTGTTAGACTATGTCTTTGGCATCTGGCTTACTGTTATAAACACAGAATGAAATCACACACACACACACACACACACACACACACACACACAGGACACACAAGTAGAATGAGGTTTCAGGCCCATCCTGCTGGTAGTTCAGACCCATAGACCTGCAGTACCAGACTAACCAGCCCCAGATAATCACACAAGGCTTATTTTGATTTCATGCTGCTTGGCCTATGTCTCAGGCATATTGATTACTAGCTCTTGCATCTTACTTCAACCCATTTCCATTAATCTGTTCTGCCACGTGGCTTGTGGCTTACCTATGTTACTTCTACATGTTGATTCTTGGGCAGATAGATGGCATCTCTTTTGACTCTGCCCTCCTTCCCCTATCTATGTTTTCATTTCCTGCCTACTTCTAAGGTGCCTGCCATAAGCCGAAACAGTCCCTTTATTCATAGCATAAAAACACTCCACGTCACATGCACACAAGCACACAAGCACACATGCACACACGCAGTTTTGCACCATTCTCATCTCAGAGAGCATACTCTGTGGCTCAGGACAGGTGGCTGCAGGCACTGTTAGAGAAGAAATCAGCTCTGCTGAGCTCTGAGTCTTTGTCAAAGGTTGTCACCTCTTCTATGGTCAGGATACCCCAGTGCCTGTGACCTTAGTCAGCTTGCTGAAGTAATTAATGGCTCATCACTTTAACTTTCTACAAAGTTCTATTTCCTTGAACTGCTTCTTACTGAATGTTAATATCACTTGGTTTCAAAGTTAGAAAGGCAATAAAAGTTGAAACTTTCTTAACGTATTCCCCACTAAATGTGCCTCCACTAAATGTGCCTCCTCTGACAGGCCAAGGGGCCGGTCTCTGAAACAGGTTCAGCTTTGCTCAGTGGGTTGAGGGTTCTGAGTCCTGAAAACCAGGTGCTATTTTCTTGCCTCAAGAGAGAGTTGGGCTGTGTGGTTTATGTTCTGGTCCTTTCCAATTTAGCCACTTGCCAAGACTGAAGTATTCAAAGATGTCAACTTCTGAAAACCTTATTTTTAATTACATATTGATACTGAGGATGGTGTTTTTAGCGAAGACAAGTACATTCAAATATAAGTTATTTTTCAGCTCTAGTTTCTGCCAAGAATTTTATGAAAATGATTACTTGCATGCCAAAATAACTCTAGCAAATGGCAAATGAATGGTACACTGGCTTTATATCACAAGGGGACTTGGATGTGGTATATCAGATGCTGGACAGAAAAGCCTCAGAAAGCTTTTAAACTAATATCAATGGACATTGTCTCTTTTCCTTGTTCCCTTCTGCCCCACCCCAAGACAAAATAAGGCAAAGGTAAAGGAATCACACCCAAAAATGAAGCACTGTACTTTTGAATCTGTTTCTTTGAACATAGTCTGAGTGTGCCTGTGGTTTCTGAAGAAGTCAGAAGGTGACTACTCAAGACAACAGTGACATTAGCCCTGGCATTGGTCCCATTGACAGTATCTCTAACTGACTACAGTAAGATGCTGTACTACTTTGTGTTTTCTGCTGTCACTTGCATCATCTGCCTGTCAACCTCTTCTTGATAGATGTGTGACATCCTATTCTTTCTGTTGAGCTCATCTATGGACCTTGCTTTCCCCCAATTTCATTGTCATATGATTGACTAGCCATATCCCATGTAGTTCTTATCATACACCATTGTGACTATTCCATGTGTTTATTTCCTGACTGGCTCTGTAAGTCCCCAAAAAACTAGTGAAAGACCAAACTCATGTTAGATTTTCAATGGAATGGAGTGACCTGAACTGAGATATATCAGCTACTTTTCTTACAGCTGTTATCAAATCCATAGCAGACAGAACCTAAGGGAAGAACGATTTATGTCAACTCATGATCTCAAAGAGTTCTAGCCATCTCCTGGGAAAGGCATGGTGAAGCAACTCATATCACAGAAGACAGAATGAAAGAGAACTGGAATACATTTGGGGCTAGATCAAGATACAACGTGAGGAACACCCTGCCCCCACCCCCACCCCGCCAGTGACTTACTTTCTGGAGACCCCTCCTCCTACATTTAAGCACAGTCAATAATATCATCATATTATGACTGCATCAAGATATGATATGTATTGAATAGGCCAGAGTTTTTACAATTGTTTTTGGATATGCTCCCACAGACACATTCTGAGGCCTACTTCACTAATCTCCATGATAATTACTAGATTTTTTGATATGGTCAGATTGCCATCAGCATTAACCATACCAGAAAGGTAACTTGAGTTGTGCTTTTTATTCTTTCAGAGCATTTCAACAACTTGTTGGGAAAGGTGACAATTTCATCTTTGGGCTAGAAAAAAAATGGAATAATGAACACATTTGTGCATCTTAAACAAAGGGAAACACATATGGTCAAATAGCATAACACCAGATAGCATGTCGTAAAAAGAAAAAATAAAACAAAACAAACAACAGAGTCCAGGAGGCTGAGGCAAGTCTGGACCGCACAGTGAGTCTGAAGAGAGCGTGAACTACATAGTGGGGCCTTGTCTCAAAAAAAGGGGGGAGGGTGCAAAGCCAGGAAAGAATTGGGGAAAGTCATGATTTAAATGTCAACTAAAGGCAAAAAATCATCTACTTATACCAAGTGAAGTCTGACACCCTCCCCAATTTGTCTTTAGGTTTTACAGGAGGTGTTTTCTCACAGGGATGACAAGGAAATCCTTGGAGTAGCTGACTCCCTCTTTTTCAGGGCAGAAACAACAGCTATGTCAGTCCAAGCTGGAACAGCCCGAGGCTGAGTTTGGCTGTTCATCTCCCCTATCTCAGTCCCATGTTCACAATGGTCTTTTCCTGCATGTCCCTGAAGTGCATTTTCTATCATGTGTTTTCTGTGACTTGTCAACTCCGTTCCCTTCTGCTGCACTGCTGTCCATGTGACAGGCTTTATTTCACATCGACCAATTAGAACGTACAACATTCTCTTGTATTATATTACTTGTGTGTGTGTATGTATTTGTGTGCCTGTGTATGTGTGTGCCTGTGTATGTGTGTGCCTGTGTATGTGTGTGCCTGTGTATGTGTGTGCATATTTGCAGCCTGTTCTCTCCTTCAACGTGGATGGAGGAATTGAGTTCAGGTTATCAAGCTTCACAAGAGTCTTTACTGCTGAATCATCTCTTCAGCATTCAATATTTTCTATGCATATTTGCACAGTGAGCTCAAACATGATGACAACAGGATTTATCAATCACTTTATACATGCTACTTAAGAAAAATTCAAATTAGTAATAACTCAACTGAGTTTATGTTTTAAAGGCAACTGTACTTTTGAAAATAAAAATTGTAAGTAATTTTAAGCCTTACCAGAGGGGTTACTTTACTCAAATTATTGTCACTGATAAACACATACACACACACACACACACACACACACATACACAGAGAAAATATCTAAACAGCATCATTACTAAAACTATTCAGTCATTTCTCTAGCCATCACTCCATAGATAGTACAGTATAACAACATTTATGCAACTCTTTTTTATATTGAAGACCATAACTATCCTACAAATGACTTTCAGAGCAGTGGTTCTCAGCCTTCCTGAAGCTGTGACCCTTTAACAAGTTCCTCCTGTTGTAGAGATCCCCAACCATAAAATCATTTTCATTGCTTATTTCAGAACTATAATTTTACTACTGTTATGAGTCACAGTATAAATGCCTGATGTTCAGGATATTTGATATCAGACCAAAGAGTCAAGAAGGTCTAGAGGTCTAGAAGTTTGGTATCTGCTGGTGTCCCTGAAAGCAGTCCCCAGAGATACTTGAAACTATAATCAAATTAAGAACAAAACGTGGTGATATGTAATATATTTAAGAAAACCAGGTGGAATATCAGAGAACAGATTCACCCACAGTCAATCCAGGAGGTTCAGAAAGTGGTAATTTAGCTTTTAATCTCAGAAAAACTGGGAGTGGTGACCTATGCCTTTAATCCCATAACTCCAGAGACAGAGATCTTTCTGTGTTTCTGTGAGTTCAAGGCTAACTACCAAATAGAAATAGCTGACACCTTTAATCTTAACCTGGATGTGAAACAACTTGGCAAAGAAGGTTTTTAAGGCAGGCATAGAAAGACAGATTCATTCTGTAGAAGGGACAAGGAGCCAGGCAGAGAAAGCTGGAAGATATCTGGGTGAGATTTAACTATGGTCTGTTTCCTCTCTCTGATATTCCAGTCTTTCCCTGCTATCTGGCTCTGAGTTTCCTTTAATACAACCAAAATTCGTGCCATACAAAACAAAGAATGATTTTTAAACTCCTATATGATGCAACTATTTTTCCTTATTAATGTGACTATATTTCATTCAGAATTGATCAAACTCTTCACTAAGTAATATTTTTAATTTAAAATATAAGGGAAGCACTTAAATCTTGTTCCTCTTTAAGTGTTCCATTTCAGATATTAAGCTTACTAAAATTTTAGTATTTTGCTATTTGACAATTTCCTCCATGTATATAATATACTCTCATTACTCTCTATTTCACACACTCTCATCACTACAAGCTCCTTTTCTGGGTTTATGACTTTCAGTCCTTTTTGTGACCCACTTATAACCAGGGCTCTCTGTTTGTACACTGGACTAGAATCTTCCTTTGGAGCCTAGTGAGATCAGTAGAGGGCATGTGACTGAAGGCAATGACTCCACCTCCGTGATCTGGCAGTAGCAAATAGGTGAGCAGTGAGAGATGCCCCGCCCCGGAAGCCCTTCCCCACCTGTGCATCTAGTATGCTTTCTCATAAATACTTTTCAATACTGCAGTATTTTTAAAGGTTTTATGTAGTGAGTCTTTCTCTGTCCTGCCAGTCATCTCCCAAATAATTATCTCTTAATAATTATGAAAGCTCAGCCTTTAGCTTATACTTGTCCCACGAGCTGTTATGACTTAAATTAACCTGCTTTTGTTAATCTATGTTTTACCATGTACTTTTTACCTTTCCTTCATTCTATATTTCCAACTACTTCCATGTCTCATTGGTGTCTCCTCTGTGCCTCAATTATCTCTCTCTGCCTGGAAGTCCCACCTACACCTGCTGCCTAGCTATTGGCCATTCAGCTCTTAATTAAACCAATCACAGCAGTATATCTTCACACGGTGTACAAATATCCCACAATAATTTTATTTATTTTCTTTTACATGTTTGATGTTTTGCTTTTATGTATGTCCTTGCACACTGGTATGCAGTGGTGGTAGAAGCCAGGAGAGAGTATCAGATTCCCTGGAACTAGAGTTATAGATGCTTGTGAGTTGCCATGTTGAGGATGGCAATCCAACCCTGGCCCTTCTCCAAGCCTCTTCTGAAAGAGCAAGCAGTGCTCTTAATCAATGAGTCATCTATCCAGCCCCAATTTTGTTATGAACTTTTTGATATATACGGAGTAAAAATTTCCTTATATGTCACATGCCTTTTAAAACTTTCAATGCATACTTGAGTTACAGTTGTTGATGATATTCATGCTATTTAACTGGACAGTATTGTTCTTTATTGCCTTGCTCGCACATCTGAGGAAAGACTTTACTGATATTCTGAGTCTCAGGGATCCTCACTTACCTGGACCTTTCTTAGAATTCTAGAAGGAAGCTAGTCATGTGTTCCATAATACTTGCTGAAGTTGACTATTTCAGCCAGCCTCAGCTTCCTTTTATTCTTACTCCCTTGTCCTTAAGCTAGACTTCGTGCTCAATGTGTCCATGGCAGCTAAGGCTCTAACTAAAGTTGGGATCAAGATGCATTGGGTTTGTTGGTGGATTTCTTTGATTTGCTCCAATTTCTGACTAATATTTATGTATTACTAACTGTGTCTCTGTAGGAATGCTTCCCAAGAGTAAGTACATTCTGCTTGAAATATGTTTATAAATACAATGTGCTTGAAGTGTGATAAAACTGATTGCCACATTATAAGCACAGAGCATGGTTCTTATCAATGCCTAGTCATGAGAAAACGCTCCTGATACTGAGTACGTTAATCAGCTTTCTAGTATCATAAACAAACAACTGGGATAACTTTTGAAAAGGAAAGATTGCTGGAGTACCATTAAGTGGTAGAACATTTATTTAGTATGTTCTAGGCCATGGTTTAAATCCTCAGAACTATACTAGAAGTGGGGCGGGGAGGATAAAGGAAACAGAATTAAGAAGAGTTTATGATAGCAAGAGAGATCAAAGTCCCAGAATGCCAATCACCTTGGAAGGTAATTCCCCATTAACTTAAAAATCTTCCACTGGGCCCTACCAGTTAAAGGTCTGTACAGCCATTTTTAATAGTACCAAGCTGAGGACCAAACATCTATCACAGAGTCTGTGGGAACATTCTAGATCTAACCACAGATAAAAAAAATAGTAATAACCTTGGCTAGGTACTTTATTACATGCTATTTTTAAACATCAATACCATAAAACCATTTGTTGTAAACTTTTATAGAATATAAAATATTTGAACATTAAGATGCAAAATCTACTCAAAAAACACTTACCTAATACTGAAGCATAATTTATCAAAAAAAAAAATATATAAATGGCTGATAAGCCACAGGATTGTTAAGATTTTCTAGCTAATGAAAAAAGTGATGATATTATCAAAAGAGAAAAACGTTAAAACCTTTTCTTGCTGCATTATCAGGAACTATAAACATCAGCAAAGACAGACATAATATGTTTCAGCATCATCAAGGACAATTTATTAAAATAATGTCCCTGGTGCAGTCCTGTAAGGCTAGACTACAGAAGACAGCCCAAAATGGCCCAGGTCTTCTAAGTCATAATGGAGAAACCTGAGAAATGTTCACAGTTCGGGCACAACACAAAAAAGTCATGTGACACTATCCACAGGGAACTGTGAAGCAGTAGGAAACTCTTCTTTACCAGTCAAAAAAAGAGTCCACTTTGAGCAAACAGGAGGTCTAAGGCTGCTTTGTCTTTTTAAGAAAATAATTTAGAAATTCACTCTTATAGGACAGCAATCTCATGATGAATAACACAAAATAAAGTACTGGAGTGTGTTTTCATAAAAGTTTAATTTGGGGAAATTTCATGATGTCTGTGCTATTTCTCATTCTGCATTACTCTGTTAAGTGCTAGCTCTAAAATTCATTGAACTTGGTTCCCAGAAAAATCTAAATACAAACATGTTCTCCTGTTTAATTTTTTTTCAACATAAAGATGATAGGTTTTTCATATTTGACATATTTTTGTTTGTGTGGCGTGTGTCTGTGTGTACCATGTGTATGCGCCCATGCAGAGGTCAGAGGGCGCTGAATGACTGGATTCACTTGTACTGAATGTCTTTCTTGATTGCTCAGCCTTGACACACAGTCTCTCAATGAAGCCTTAGCTCACCACTTCTGGACTAAGTTGACAGCATCAAGCTCCACTGGTCCTTCCATCTCTGCCATGACCCTCTTCTCCCTAGCACTGCCATCACAAGTATGCTAGTCTTTTTACGTGGATGCTGGGATTCAAATTGGAACTGATGCTTGTACAGCACCTGGTCTTACTCACTGACCCATGTTCCCAGTCTTCTCATATTTGAAATTTTTATGTTTGTATTATAGAATTGGGAATTGCTCTTTTTTTAAAAAAAAGTATACCAATAGTTTCAAGAACATTATTAAACAACATAAATATCTCCTGTTGCTAATAAAGTTATGATATCATGTATGAAACTCTTGAGAATGCCTGATAATCCTAAAACCTTACCTCCTCTGTGGTACTTGTTTTATTCATTGGATTTTGAAAGCTATTTAAAAACCCCTTTTCATTTTTATGGTTTTTGTGTTTTTTTCCTAGATTATTGGAGTTTATTTTCCTAGGTAAGCTTTGAAATCACCTGTTCTACATAATTAAATATTATATTAAAGCCGGAGAGATGGCTCACTGATTAAGAGAGCTAGGTTTGATTTCCAGCACCTATATGGCAGCTCACAATCATCTATAATTCTACCTATAACTTCTCCTTCTGACTAGGTACTGCATGCAGGTGGTACAATGTCATATATGCAGGTAAAGCACTGATACACATAAGATTAACATATATATAAAAATTTTTGCTAGAAGTTTGGTTATTTTTAATTAGCAAGAACTGTTATTTTAATAATGCTGAGTCTTCTTACCCCATAAAGTCACTTTGTAGTTGTTTGAGTTGCTTGGAAATGTTCCAAATGTCTTCACATGAAGTCTGGGTATTTATGATTAAGAGGCTATGTATGTCACTTATTTTTGTTTTGGAGAAATTGTTCCATAAGGAATGTGTCCATGTGTATTTCATAAATGGCCGTTTATTCAACATTCATATTTGAACAATTCTCAGATGCAAATATTGGGACATTGACTACATTTTAACTTATTTTTATTTTATCAACTAATACTTACCAGGCTGTAGTAATTGTGTGTACTGAGTATTTGTGAATTTGATAGTATTATCCCTTACGACGGTAGGAAGTGAGGAAGGAAGAGAGAGCAAGGATTGAAGAGAGGAAGACGGGAAAAGGGAAGGATAGATTTTGTCTTGGTAGCTATGTATTTATCTATATATATATGCATATATATGTATTCTATATAAAAACGTCTTCTCAAGCTCTCCTAATACTTGACTAACCCTGGATAATGAACTAGACTGTGTGTTTGGGAGGACACTTATTCAATGATGATATTATAAAAATAATATGTATCTATTTCGGTAACTGACTTCTCACTAAACCATCCTTGTTTCTGAAAATAAACCTTACTATGGTAGTGACTCTTTCTGCTAATATATCTGGGCCAATGATTTTCTGTAGGGTTTTTCCTCCTCTATAATCACCAGTGAGATTTAGCTGAAGTTTTCTCCCATTGTGATAATTTTATCAGGTTTTGGTATGAGGTTAAAATAAACTGGGAAAGTCTCCATCTTTTTTTCTACTTGCATATTTTAAATTGCAAAAGAAATCTGTAATTTCTGAGTCGAAAATAACATCCATAAAATCATCTGGGTTTGGCAAATTTGGGGGGATAATTATCATCTTTTTCAATTTTATTCAGGGTGGATCATCTACATATTGAGCCAGTTAGGGTTATTTATATATTCTGCACAGACCATCCACTTCATCAAGTGTTTCAGGGGGAAGTGGCTCCTATTGTTCGCCCTTGCATCAGCCCCAGTTAAAAAATGTTTCACTAAGAACATCTATTGCTTATTCTAACAGTGCGACTACAGAATTGGCTGGCCTTCACTGTAGCCTGTTGTTATTTTATTTTTAAAATCACATTCTTTTGTGTGTGTGTGTGTGTGTGTGTGTGTGTGTGTGTGTGTGTGTAAAGCACACATGTTATGGTAATGTACGTGGTAGGCAGGAAACATCCTGCAGTTCTTTCTCTCTCTCCAACATCTGGATTCTGGGGACCAAAGTCAGTTGATAAACCCTGGCAGCAAAGAGCCTTTACCCACTGAACCATCTCACTGGCCCCCAGTCTCATTTATTTTTAGTTTTGTTTCTAAAAAGAAAAGAAAACTCAGTGTATTCTGATTATTTGAAAGGACCAACTGGCTAGCATCAAGGAGAGTGAGCATCCTTTAATACCTCTCAGCTTGACAGTTGTGCATGTGAGTGAGTCACAGTGTGGTGTTCTAACATATGCGCAGATTGTGTGAAGATTAGGGTCATTGGGGCAATTAACATATGTGTCGCCTAAAACACCAATCATTTCTCTGAGGCAAAACATTCAAACTCCTTCTTTCTAGTTATTTAGAAGTGTACAATGCACTGTTAATTACAGTGGGATAGTATACCTTTGTATACTTGGAACCATTTCTCATCTTCCATTTTTCATTTCCTCTTCTCAGATGGTTAGTGTTCATTGTCAACTTTACAGAATCTAAAATCACCTGATCGAGGTGAGCTCCTGTATGCCGAAATAGATTATTCTGATTGCCTTGAGGTGGGAGGACTCACGAACTACACACTGACCGGCTGGGATCCTGGCTTGTTGTGGGAGAAAGGGCTGGGCAGCAACCTGCATACATGTTTTCTGATTCTGGATGGGCTGTGACCAGTTGCTTCACACTCACGCTCCCTTGATTTCCCCACTATGACGGACAGTACCCAGGAACAATGAGCCAAAATAAATCCTTTCTTCCTAAGCTGCTCTTGTCAGAATATTTAAAACAGTAGCAACAACAACAACAAAAAACTAAGACACCATTCCAGAATCTAGTAACCTTTATTCTGTACTCTACATCAATGATATCAGCCTTTTGAGATTCTATAAATAAGTTCATGCCATATTGGTCATTCTGTGCCTACTTCATTTCATTGAATGTGGAGCCTTTCAGGTCCATCTATGTTGCCTCTAATGACAAGATATTGTCCTTTATAATGGTTAAATAATATTGTCGCCCTCTCTCCCTGTGTGTATGTCTTTTATCACATTCTATTTATATATTCATTTATATATGAGCATAGATTGAGTCCATACGTCAGCTGTTTTGAATGGTGATGGAATGAATACAAGAGAGCAGACACCTCTGACATGCTGACTTCATTACCTTTTGGTAAACACTTAATGGTAGAATTGCTAGGGTCATATAGCGTCAAGTTTGGAGGGCTTTCCATACTAGCTATATTACTTTATATCCCTACCAAGAAGGGTCCCCATTTCTTTACCAGCATTTGTTTCTCATCATTTCTATCAAAGGCTCTAGGTGCAGTGGCATATATCAGCAATCCCAGCCCTGGAGGTAGTGACCAGAAACAGATGGATCTCTGAAGCTCACTGGCCAGTCAGTCTAGACAAATGCATAGCTCCAGGTTTAGTGAAGGAATCTATCTCAAAACTTAAGGTGGAGAGCAATTGAAAAAGACACCTAGAATCAATGTATACATACACTTCTGCATACATATAGAAGTGCACATGTGTAAGAATTCAAATACAAGCCTATAAGTTTATAAAGATCAATTTGTGTATTCAGTAATATACTACTGATATTAAAAGTTATCTTTAAGTTTTATTAATGGTATCACAATACTATACCAACCTTCAACCACTCTTGAAGCTATAAGTGGCTTTTTTTTTTTTTTTTTAAACTACTATCTCCTGGCTGACTCTTTTTTTTTTTTTTTTTTTTTTTTTTTTTGGGGTTTTTTTTTTTTTTTTTTTTTTTTTTTTTTTTGATTTTTATGGGAGGATCTTTTTTTTTTTCTTCTTTATTTATCAAGAAAAACAGTAAAATAAATTTAAAATGCTGATAAGTTAACAATAACTATAAAGAAGATAAAAATCATAAGCATGACTTATCAAGGGTGATAATGCAAATAAGATTGCTACACATATATTAACTTTGTGTTCAGCTTTCCCTCTGAATTTTTTTTCCATCCCTGTATATCCTTATTCAAGGTCCCTTCCCCCTCACGCCACATCAGGTCCTTCTTTCTTCTCCACAACTCCCCATCCCCTCCCTGGGCAGGGAGCAGACAGTCCTATGGTCCCACTGACCCAATAATGCTTGGATCAGTCTCCACTCCTGGCAAATCCAGTTTTGTCGCCCCTCCCTCAAGAGTGAGTCAGGTGTTCCTATAGTTGGAGTGGGATCCGAAGGGTCAGTCCAGGGTGTTTCTGATCCCAAGCTGTTCAGTGCTTGTGGTTTGCAGCTTGGGCATGCTTGGCTTTTTTTCTCGTTTGTTTGTTTGTTTAGAGACCACTAATGAGTGAGTACATCCCCTGCTTATCTTTCTGAGTTTGTGATACCTCGCTCAGGAGGATATTTTCCAAATCCATCCATTTGCCTGTGAATTTTAGGATATCATTTTTTTTTTTACTGCTGAGTAGTATTCCATTATGTAGATGTACCACAGTTTGTTAATCCATTCTTCAGTTGAGGGACATCTAGGTTGTTTCCAGGTTCTTGCTATTACAAATAGTGCTGCTATGAACATAGTTGAGCTAATACCTTTGGAGTGTGAATGTTCCTCTTTAGGGTATACACCCAGAAGTGGTATTGCTGGGTCCTTGGGGAGATTGATTCTCAATTTTCTGAGAAACCGCCATATTGCATTCCAAAGTGGCTGAACAAGCTTACACTCCCACCAACAATGGAGGAGTGTTCCCCTTGCTCAGCATCCTCTCCAACATAGGCTGTCATCTGTGCCTTTTATCTTAGCCAATTCAACAGGTGTTAGGTGGTATCTCAAAGTTGTTTTGATTTGCATTTCTCTGATGGCTAAAGATGAAGAGTACTTTTTCAGGTGCCTTTCAGCCATTCATAGTTCCTCTGCTGAGAATTCCCTTTTTAGATCTGTATCCCATTTTTTGATTGGGTTATTCAAGGTTTTGGACTCTAGATTCTTGAGCTCTTTATATATCTTGGAGATCAGTCCTCTATCACTTGTAGGGTTGGTGAAAATCTTTTCCCAATCTGTAGGCTGTCGTTTTGTCCTATTGATAGTGTCCTTGGCTTTGCAGAAGCTTTCTAGCTTCAGGAGATCCCTATAAGTGGCTTTTTAAATAGTTATTTAAATAGTACTTTATTCCATTTTTGTTCCTCAACATCTTTCCCTATTCCAATTCAATCTTCCCCAATATTTTTTTCAGTATTTATTATTTGTTTTTTTTTTTTACAAAACTATGGAAATATTTTTTCTACAAGATAAGTATATGAATTGAAAGCTTTTTTTAATTATCAGTGAACATAAGGCTTTATGTGTCAACTGCCTCTTGGATAGGGTTATTATTGCTATTGTTAATACATAATTAGTCAAAACAACATAACCATGTCACAAAATTTTATAAATAATTACTAAACAAACTTTAGTGATTAGAAATAAAGCATGAGGACAAGAATGGGGTCACATTACTTATATGTATGTATAACTAATCTCATTTGAATATGACAAATTGGCATCAATTCTGCTCATATATTCCATATTGCTGAATGGAAGTCCCAAGAAGCCTTGTTTTTATACAAAAAGATGGAGGATTTGTTACAGTACTGTTGCTGACTGAATTAGCCACTTCTATATCATAAGCTGAGGAGGTACCCAGGGGCAAATTCGCCTCTTGATATTGCTAATTCATTTTTCAACTTTGTTAGTGGCAAATATTGATGTATTACCTGGTAGCTAGAACTCACTCATTCTAAATACTCACTGGTGGGGCTGGAGAGATGGCTCAGCGGTTAAGAGCACCGTCTGCTCTTCCAGAGGACCTGGGTTCGATTCCCAGCACCCACATGGCAGCTAACAACTATCTCTAGTTCCAATTCCAGGCAAACACCAAGGCAATAAATAAATAAATAAATAAAGTTTTAAATACTCACTGGCATCTAGGAAATGATTATTGTAGCAGTCAGGCTTTGCTATGTAACAATAAAATGTCAGTAACATTTGACAAAAACTCTTTTTTCACAAAGACATAATTTGTAAATATCAGTAGTGGTTTTCTTGGTCTTCAGTGTTTTGGGACATGTTTGTTTTATATATTTAGCTAAGTGTTATTCAGACTTAATTATTTAAATAAGAAAATCATGATTCTTTTAAATGAGGCGAGGATGGGAAATTATGAATATCTTTTATTTTCAATAGATATTTTCAAAGTTCTTTTGTTTTAGAAATGTATTTAAGAGGATTCTAAACAAACATCTTTTAAATGGAGCTAAATGAGATGTTCTGTAAGTTATATAAAGATTTTTTTTTTAAGTTATATGCTATGGATAGTTTAAAGCACTTACTATGCACAAGTCTGACACAGGCACTCTGTGACATATGTGATAATGGGGGATCACCCTGACAAACCAAATGTCATTTCTTTTCTCAATAGCAAATGTACAGATAAACTTAAGTATATTTGGTCTAGATGTCAGGACAGTCTTGGGGTCCAAGGTGAAACTGCTGTGGTTCCCTGGTGGCATGGTATCATGATACAGACAGCAAGCCATCCATTCCAAAGCCACATCCATTTATGCCCACATTTATTTGGCCAAAGAAAGTCAGAGCACCAAGCCCAGTGTCCACAGGACAAGATGAATGGATATTCGTATCACAAATAGGTTGGGGGGATTGTCTTGAACAGTCTAATGCACTACATCTGTTGATTATTCTAACAAAGGCTAATTTAGCATGAAGTTACATATCCCAGTTAGGCTACACCAAAGCACATCCCTCCAGAGTCCCCTTCTTCCTGGCATGGAGGTCATGGACCTTCCATTCAGAAACTACCTGAGTCACAGACTGAGGGCAACATGATGCCAAGATTCAAACTTCCCATTGTGAGAAAAGCATCTAATTTTCAAACCACTGAGATGTTTTCACAGCACCCTGATCACTTCACTGCCTTTTGCTTGGTTCAGCTTTTCTGATGTAGGGTAAGGCTTTTGAACATTTTTAAAGGACAACATTTCAAGGTGGATTTCTGAGTTCTCAACCAACCTGGTTTACAAAGTGGGTTCCTGAACAACCAGGAATACACTGAGAAACTCTGTCTTTACCCCTTCCTCCCCAAAAAAGAGTCTAGACATTAGGGAGGAGTAGGCAGACAGTCCCCATCATTCAATAGTTTGGCTTACAGATTTGACAATGGTGAGTTTAGTCTACTCTGAGTCATAATTACACTTGCATTTTTGATCTGTTCCTGATTAGCAGTGTGAGCTCTGATCTGCAATAATGCCTGTGTGATGCACTTTCTATCATGACTCCCTTAAGTATTAGATTTATTGCCTTAGTCTATTCACAGGGCCATGCAGCTAATACAATCCAATTTCATGACAACTCCACAATCTTAATCCCATACCATCCCTCTCCAAGCTCATCTCAGCCTTTGTGGAATAGTAATGTTTCCACTTCTAGTTCGTTTCTGCCTTTGGCTTTTTGACCTTCTATGAAATATGTTTCTTCCACATGAGTGGCTCTTCCACAGAATAAGTTTGAAAAGTTCTTTCTCATCACCTTTTATAGGCAAAGAATATTTCCAAAATTAAATTAATTTTTATCTTATTTTTATCTTTGCTTGAGATGTCTTTCAGATAGCAAAACAAAGACTTATGTTTAATCCAATTTGGGAGTCATTTTTCTTTTGTTTTGGCACCTATGTTTGAAATTTTAATTCTTTATTCACTTGATTTACTGGATCACTATATCGTCCAGGCTGGCACCCGACCAAGATTCCTCCTGCCTCAGCCCCAAGTGTTAGGGTTATAAGCATACACCACAGACCTAGCGCCATACTAGAATTTAGATATAACGAAATTTTGCTGTTGCTGCCACCTAGTTCTTTTTCTTCTTCATATATGATATTTATCATTTTCCAAGATTTTTCTTGCGCTGAATGGCTTTCCTTCTTCCTCCCTTTCTTAGAACTTCCCAATATCAAACAGCTGTTAATAAATAATATTTTTGCTATATATTTGAAATATACATATTCTACACACACTTTAATTTCATGAAGTTATTTTTAAGGATAAATATATATTTATCAGTGTAGATAAAGTTGGCTTATAATTTTATTCTCCTATTCTTTTTATTGTTCTTTCCCAAGGTGGAAGGGATTGAGGGTCTTAGCGCCTCATTAAGTGAGAAATTGTCCCCCTTTCTGCTTTTTTAAAATGTTTGATAAGACTAGTGCTATCTTTTTAAATAACCTGAGGTTTTATTTTTGAAGCAGATTTTAAACTATAGATTCTGTTTCCTTAAGACATAAGACTACATAAATTTCCATGTCATCTTATATTTATTTTTTTCCTCTAGAAATTAAGACGTTTTGCCAACACTTTCAAAAGCATTGAATTGTTTTCATTAATGTTATTATAATCATCATTTTTAAGATTAGCTGTGTGGTGCCTTGTATGAGTCTTGCCTTACTGATATTATTTCTGCCTTTGATGAAAGAAATTATTTTTGGCTTTGTTGATATTCTTAATGCTAAATTTTTATTAATAATCTACCTTTTATTTTAATTCCACTTTAAAAGATGTTACTGCTTTCAAGACTGGGGCTTAATTCATTGATGCCAGTCTGCCTCATTTAATTAAAGTATTTGAAGCCAACACTGCTCTATGTGCCGTGTTAACCTCTTTATAAGTTGATATGTATGCTAGCTAGTTTTTTTGTCAATTTGACCAAAGTATTGTCATCAGAGAGAGAACTTTGAACTGTTTCCATAAGATCAGGCTGCAGGCAAACCTGTAGAGCATTTTCTTAATTAGTAATTGATGGATGAAGGACCAGCTCATTGTGGATAGTATTATTTTGAGGCTGGTAGTTCTGGATTCTATTAGAAAGCAGGCTGAGCAAGCCATTGAGAGCAAGCCAGTAAGCAGCTCCCCTCCATGGGCTCAGCATCAGCTTCTGCCCCCAGGTTCCTGTCTTGATTGAGTTCCTGCCTTGAATTTCTTAAATGATAGACTCTGTATGTGGACATGTAAGCCAAATAACTTCCTTCCACCCCAGCTTGTTTTGGACTTGGTGTTTCACCACAGCAATTGTAACCCTAACTAAGACAATGTATAATGCCTTACTTTTATTTTCTAATTTTCTTTGTAGTGTGTCTGTATCATTGTGCTATTTTGAACTAATCTAGTAGATTTGTTTCTTAATGTTCTAGTTTTCAAAAATATGAGGATTTTTTGTGGTGATATATTGTATATTTAATAAAATCAGCCTGGAATATTAGAGAACAGAATCACCCACAGTCAAGTCATGAAGGTCAATGAGTGAGTAGTGACCTATCCCTGTAATCCCATTACTTAGAAGACAGATCTTTTTGTATTTCTGTGAGTTCAAGGCCAAACAACCAAACAGTAGTAGCTCACACTTTTAATTCTAACTGTAGGATTATGATACAGAGTTGAACCCAGAAGTGAAACAACTGGGTGGGGACGATATTTAAGGTAGGAGGAGCAGAAATTCTGGTATTCTGTAGAAGTGACCAGCTAGGCTGAGAACTCTTAAAGATACCATTTACCTTGTTTGGCCTGAAGAGTTGGCTGGGTGAAAGTTGACTGTGGTCTGTTTCCTCTCTCTGATATTCCAGCTTTTCCCCAATATCTGGCTTTGGGTTCTCATCATATACTAACTAGAATTTGTACAATATTTGGCACTCAACTTTTGGGGCAGGAATTAGTAAAAAAAAAAAAAAAAAGAAAGAAAAGAAAAGAAAAAAAAGTAGCTTGTTGGACAGAGCAACAAATGACTGGAGGAGTAGTTACAGGCTGGCTAGGCTTTCTATTCTGAGTTAGCCCATAGTGCTTCCTCTCCACCTTCATCTGGGAAAGCTTTTCACACAGTGGCCTCCCTCTCCTGGTAGGTTGTATTTTTTTTTTCTCTTTTTGAACCCTCTCCTTAGGTTACTACCATACTAGGTATCTGCCCCACTTCATGGTCATCTGAATTGACCCTGACAAGTTTGAATAAATTGGGTTTTCCTAAAAAGGGGAATTTGTTTAAAGCAATAGAAGGTAGTTGATCTTTCTTTGATATTACTCTAGACGATTTGAAACTGGAACCAGCAAAAGGGAAGATAAATAATGTAGATGGGATTATCATCATAATGTTTATCACAGTGTTTATTATGAATATTATTTGTTTGATTATTTCTGTTTTATCATTTTAAAAGTCAGTTAATATGAATGCCAAGAAGAAAGTCTTAGAAAAGCCTGTTGAGAGAGGACACAAAGATATTCAGACTCAGTCAGAGGACTTTAAAGAACCAATCTCAATATTGTCTTATAAGATTATACAAAAACAGCCTAAGGCTTTCAAACAGCCAACATAAGTATATTCAGTAACTTTAAAGAAATAGCAAAATGTTAAAAAAAAATTATAAAGAAGTTAGTTGGCCTTCAGTACAAACATTAGAATTAAGAGGAGTTAAGGAAGTAATTGTCACTTATGGTATGCACTCACCTTTTGTAAAATAAATGTTAAATTTCTGGTCAACATGTAGCCAAATTATTTCTAAGGACTGGTCAGATATGATCACTGCTGTTTTGGAGGCTGAGCTGCTTTTACAGTGGAAGATATGTTGGAAGGAGAAGGCCAAAACAATAGAACAAAGAAGCAGAGATAGAGGCATAGAAATCTCCCAAGACCAACTTCTTCTTGGGGAGGGAGATGGGAAATTGTGTTGATGTAGAAAGGCAATCACAATAAATCACACCCTGGATTTATGCTGAAAGTGAGCTTTGAATGCATGAAATAGACTTGAAATAGAAAAGAAAACTGAATCATTTACAAAAGTAATTCAAGGCCCCAAAGAAACTTTTACAGACTTTTTGCAGAAATTAATTGCAACAGTAAACAGAATGGCACCAGATTCAGAAGCTGGAAAAATAATAATTGAATCTCTGGATTTGAAAATGCTATCTCATAATGTAAAAGAATAATTAAACTATTAAAAGCAAGGTCAGCACCCTTGAAGGAATGGATTCATGATATAATTAATTCAGAACCTATAACTGTGATGATAACTGGATAGGAGAGGTTATTTCTAGAAGTATAAGAAAGAAATAAAAATATTATATGTTATAATTGTAGAAGGCAAGGTTACATAAAAAGAGACTGTAAACAATTTTTGTTTGAAAAAACAGAAAAAAGGGATTTGAGTTGTTGCGCTGGTGGACGTGGAGCTCCTTGAGCCCATCTCCTGGTCTCGTTTTCTCCTCCTCACACAGGCAGGATGACCCACAAGCGGATCTACTACTCAGACAAGTTCTTCGACTGAGTACCGGCCTGTCATGTTACCCTGAGAACTCTCCAAACAAGTACCAAAAACTCATCTGACGTCTGAAGAGGAGTGGAGGAGACTTGGTGTCCAACAAAGCCTAGGTTGGGTTCATTACATGATTCATGAGCTAGAAACACATATTCTTCTATTTAGATAGCCTCTTCCAAAAGAACAACAAAAATGAAGTACAGCTGGGAATCACCTAATCTTTTTCAAATTTAATGTATATGTGTATATAAGGTAGTATCCAGTGAATACTTGAAAAATGTACAAATGTTTTTTGTATGTGCATGAACTGTATTATTCACAGCAACAGAGCTCAGTTAAATGCAACTGCAAGTAGGTTAAGTTGTTAAAGATAAATTTTCTTGTAGTTTTTTTCTTAATATTAGTGCCTATTTTACTTTACCTGTTACTTTTGTTAAATAAAGTTTGTATGTTGCATTAAAAAAAAGAAGAAAAAGGGGATATAGATATGACAGGATATAAGGGTAGATTATTGAATCTACTATTAAAAAGCAATTACTAGTTTTAAATATTTTACATTGGATTGGATTTTTTTGTATATTGTACACAAATTGTGTATATTGATACAAAGTTGAGAATAGTTTTGCTACTGTACATATATTTCTGTGCTTGTTAAAGGTATTGTACCTATACAGTTCATCTAGCAATGTAATACAAATTACTGACACTTGAAAGTTATTATTACCATATAATTAGGATATAAAGAAATACAAGTTAGTAGTTAGACATTATAATTGAACTTATAGTCATATTAGATATGTTTTCAAGGTCGAACAGATATTGTAGATGGACAGGTCTTCAAATACTTCAGAGATCTATAGAATATGGCATTTGAGATATTTTAATACTATAGGTTCTTATTATTATAATGACAGTGAGACATCTGCTCCTGGCTTCACCAATCTACTTCAGAGAAGATAATGGAGTTGACTTTCTTTGTGGCAAAAGTTAGCCACTGGGTAAGAAGGGACCTTGCCTTGATTGCTGACAGTATGATGTCCAAAACAGACAAGCAGGATACACACAAAAAAAGAACTACTGAACTTTGCCAGGACAAAATAGGAAGATCTTTAAGAATATCCTGCTTCACAGAGAAGTCTGTCAGATATGCTAGGCCTGTAGGTTAAAGATGGATACGTCAATGATGTAGAGGAACCATGGGCAACTGTCCAGGCAGTCAGCTGTTTTATTTTTCACATTATTTGGAAATTGCTTGCTTGCACATCCTCTTTACTTAGTTAATATTATTTCCTTCTTGAGTCACTGAGGGAGTTGAAGATGAGATAGTTATAGTTTTCTAGTGACAGTTTTAGAAAGAAAATTCACTTAGATGTTAAAGTGTATACATTTGTGAGACATCAAAAGATAGTTTTCATTTAGTAATACAAGTTAGATAGAAAGTGAATTAGGTATAATCCTTGGGACTCACCAAAACAAGATAAATAATAAAGTATTTTCTTTGAATTTGACAATTGTTCCTCAACTGGACATCACTCATGTAATTACTGCTTGTATATATTATATATAATTATTATACCTATTTTATATCATTTTTTATGTTAGTTATAAACTTTTTTATTTTTGACACAAAAGGGGACATGTGGTAATATATTCTATTAATGTAAGATTTTGTTTTTATATTTTGAGGGGTTTGTTACCATTTGTTTACATGGAGTCAGAGAAAATTCCATCCAAACCTGTCAAGCGTGACCCTGTCAGGCTTGTGAGTGTTCCAGTGTGTTTGAAGAAGGATCCTGTGCTTATATCATCCATGTTTGCACATCAAATCCTGCTCTTTTGTTCATGTTCAGCTTCCTACATGCTGGCTGGCTTTTCTTCTGCTGGTTCTGTTATTAAGATACATGCTAGAAACAAAACAAACAAACAAAAAGCCCTTGTCTTATGGCTTAGAATGTCAGGGATCAGCCTATGTTTCAGAGGTCTGATTGTTTTGCTTTACATACTGTGAGGCAATATTGAATGGTGAGTTTAAATTTTAGTTTCTTCCTAGCTAATTACAATTTTATCATTGAAGTATACCATTCTACTCTAATAAACAGAATACATCTTTTCTTTAAAGACTAATTTGACAAATACAGACAGGTCTAGGAACACTGGTTCGGGGGAGCTAACAGTTGTGTGGCAGATTTCTCTCTTATTTCGTTTTCAGTAACAATATATACCCCTCATTTTAGATGTCTGATTTAAGCTGCTGCTACTTACTGCCCCCACTTTATTCAGACTGGCATCTTTATCTTCTAACTGGACTAGTCAGCACATTCCTACATCATGCAGCTATTAATATTTTGTTTCAAAGCCTCCATCTCATTGAGTGCTGTATTAACTGCTTGGTCGGCTTCATGTCCCTTCTCACTGTGTTTTCCCTCCATCTGAACCGAGTCCTTTCTCTCCACTAGTTCCAGAGTGATATTGTCATTTGATTATTTTTATGGTGGTTAGTCTCCAGAAAGAAACAAGTGTTCCTAATTTATCAAAGTCTAGAACCAAGTGCTTTATTCTCTTTAGAGGAAATGAAAGAAATCAGAATACTTTCTCTCGACTCACTTTTGATTATTTCTTGTTTCTATAACGGACACGGTATGCTCAGAAATGACACTGGAGATGTAAGTAGGAGAAATTTTTTGACGGTCTAGTATTTCTTTCAGTAAATAGAGCAGTGGATGGCAAAGGAGGTTTCCTTTGTTGCTCCACCTCAGTTGCCTTTTTCTGAACCAACACCTCATTTCAGGACTTCGATATAATTTTCGGTTGGCTCTGTCCTATCATTGGTAGTCATAATGTGTTACTTGGAAATTGGGCTATATAAAGCTGAAAACTGATATTTCTCTTCTTGAATACATAGCCTTTTGCTTCTATTAGTTTTCATTTCCTCCCATCCCATTCCAGATCCTGACTTTCTTCTTGTCCAGTCTTGTGACTTGCTATGATAAGCAATATTATAAGCAGGCTCACTTTCTCTTGGGGCATGACTATAGGAAGGTATAAAATAATCCTACTGAGGCAGTCCTATGCCAATCAGGCCTAGCTAAGCCCAGCCAAGCCCACAGCCAAGCAGATACACAAATGAACCCAGTAGAATGACCAGAAGGCTCCAGAGAAGTCCACTAGCAGTGTTAGCCTCCGTAATTACAGGCCTAGCAATTACTACTTTGGGGACTGAATCTTGATGTTATTTGTTATGCAGCAAAGGCTGGCCAATGAGTCTTTTTTCAGGACTTTAACGCTCAGGAAAAAAGGAGAAAGGAAAAGCTTAGATGGTTTCAGACTTGGCAGATTAGAAGTCTAGCAATCTGGAGGTGGGAATGAGGGATGAATGGGAAGGGAGGTAACACCATATGTGGATAATATCACCTACATGCTAAAGCTGTCCTGCGTTAGTGGTCATTTTTCTCAACTAGTAATTTTTGGAACAAAATGCTACAGCATTTTAAATCATTAGTGAGTCACCATAGTGGTTTCATTTTGTGGGATATTGCCGGCCATTGTCTTGTTTTTCTTAAAGTCAAGTTCTTGCTCGACAATGCAGTAGCCAACTGTAACACTAAAATGGCAGGAAAATATTAATTTACAGCTCTCACGGGGGCACTGCATAAATAAAGCAGAAGCTTTCCGTATTAGTAGCTGGTACAGCAGAAATTTGGACCGAATGCTGAGGGGACCTAGGTTGCTATAATTATAAAGAGGGAAGAAAAAAACTCCAGGCCGCTGTGTTTAACAACTGCTGGGGGGAAGAAGGGGGAGATAAGGATTATAAAAATGAAAGCTGAGACTTTAAGTATAAAACTGAGATTCCAGAGAGAGAAATAAGAGAAATGAAAAAAAGACATTTGTGTGATGTTTTGGTTATGCTGAAGACAGGAAGTTTCAGGGCTTGTTAGTCATTAGTTTTGCCTGAATAGAATAAAATCAGAAGGAAGTGACACTTTGAAGTCCCACTAAGTAAGGACTGAGGTCTGCCTGCATTCAAAATCAATTCATAACTCGGTCTCATTGCACTCGTTTGCAAAGTCATAAAATACATCCCATTAGCGTTATCCAGTATAGTAACACTAACTCTACACATATTTTAGCGGTATTGCTGATATTTCCAAAGGTGTAATTTAAATCAACATTTACATTAAAAACACTTATGATTTAGCTAAAGGAAGAAGCGCTTAACTAAAATAATGATCAACATACCAGTTTCCCCCAGAGATCTTATGTGGGTATATAAAGTATCACTAAGTCTGCATAAATATTAATGATAAAGTTTGATACAATTTTACATGTGACTCTGTCCTTGGCCTTGACCTATTTTTTCTTTTGAATGATGGATCTATTATTAAAGAAGGTCAAGTTAAAATGTTGTCATTTCACATTGAAATATAGATCACTGACCTTCCTTATTTCTTCCCTCATTGCTAATGTCCAATATCCTGAAAGGAAAGGAGTCTATTACCAGGCAGAAGACAAAAGACTGAACAAAGACTGTGTTTGCCAATTGTATGGTGAGGGGAAAAACGGCCTAACACATAATTGGGCAAAGGCAGATTCTTAGACTGGATAACCTAGACGAGAGCAAAACATTGCACAGAGTGAATTTGCCCCCACCCCTTTTAAAATTCATACAGATAGTTTCCCTATCCAACTGCATTTGTGTCTGCTGGCAGGCAAGTACAGGTAATTGCCTCCAGGTGTTTGCCTGCAGGAAGTCATTGAAATTCAGCACCAGCAACAGCAGCTTTCTCAGCAGCAAAATCTAACCTGCAGGAACCTCCCAGGCACAGGTACATTTTAGAACAGTGATGGCATCTGGCTGGAAGGCCCTAGACCCACAATGTCAGGCTCAAAAGAGAGCGCACAAAAAAGAGGAAGTTCTCATTAACCAAATTTTAAAGTTAAAAACAGATGTTCTCTGGCTTTTAGAAAAGTTTTTAAAATGTTACTCCTCTCCCAGAGAAGATATAAATTATAAACATAATTATACTTCTCTTGAAGTTCAGCTTTCACACACAATTACACTTTAAGATAATTTCTTGCTGAACATTAAACCACATCCTTTGGGCCCGGTGACTAGATACTGCCGGACATTCAATTAAGGGTGGCAGACTAGTAGCTTTTAGCTTAATTCTCCCACTTAGATGACAATACATGTTTTGAAAGGCACAAAGCTACAAATACAAACTAAATATGAATATACAATGTAATCAAAAGTTGGTAGTGAGAACCAGATCCAGAAAGAATCTTCAGTTGACTGTGGGGAAAGCTAAGCAGCTTCCTTCTTGTCACTTGAAAAGGAATTTCAAAATGGAGACTCAGGACTAGGCATTCGGACTGCCTCTGGAAGTTGTATTGCAGATGAGATTAAAAGCCAGCTGGACCTTAGCACCCTCTTTCAGTCTCTTGGCGTCAAATTTTACTGTCTACCAGAGTTGAGACATTGACTTCCTAGAGTCAGATACACAAGAGCATACAGTAACCAGGGAAATTGAATTCATAACTACATGCTAAAACATGCTATATTACCCATCCTTTTGTGATCAGGAACACTCACACACACACACACACACACACACACACACACACACACACACACAGCAGAAGTCTTTTCTGGGTAGGGTAATTTGATCAGTTCATGAGGATGAATGTGAAAATGTCCATCATAAAGACTTCTAAAGAAATGTAAAGCAGGCCAGCTTGCAGAGAATTTCCAGTTCACTGAAGACAAGCTACACATCAGTAAAGGCTCTGACTCAACTTTTGGGTACCACTTCTCATGAGATGGTGTTTACCGGGATCTCATTCAGATAAGAGGAAAAGAATTGGAAAAAACAGCAATAGGAGAAAGCAGAGGAAGAATAAAAATGAAAACCTGCATTAACATTCCAGAGTAAGATGTTTACAGGTAGAAAAAAGGGTTTTAAGAAAAATATTGGGAGGAGTAGCTGCTCTTAAGGTAGATAAGAAAATGATGGAGGTATAATTTTAAAATATTTTCCTCTAATTAAATAGCACCATATTTTAAGCCAAAATTTGACTGAGAGCCCCAAATATAATAATAAAAAATTGGATATGTGACTGTAATTTAGAATATAAGGATGAAGAGAATTGACTCTGAATGCTGAGAAAAAAAGACATCTCACATGAAGACCGGAGATGTCAGGGTGTCAGGCAATGCCATAACAAGCTAGAAGCCAGAAACCATGGGTTTTGTGCTTTCAAAATTCGGGGCAAAAAGTCTTTCTATTCTAGAATTCTTTCTCCAATTGAAGCTTAAGTTAAACCTGAACATCAGATGGAAGTGACCTTGAGTATAATGTCTCCAATAGTTTTGTTTTCCACGAACCCTTTCCTGGGAAGCCACTGGAGTGTGGACACACCTAAAATGAGGGAATAAACTCAGAACAAGGAAGGCATAGGATCCAGGAAATGACTGTCCCATGGGAAAAGAGAAGACGGTTGTCAGGATGGCTATGGAAGGAACCACAACAAGTAGCAAGTCACACCTCAAAGGCCTGGAGAGAAAACTCACATGGGCTCACATCTGTAACCCTGGTACCCTGGAGAGACTAAGGAAGTAGGAGCACAATTTCAAGTTCAGCTTGGACAGCATAGTGCAGTCCCATCACAAACCAAACCAGAGATGCTCCATAAGGCAAGATCAATACTATATGTGGTGAATTTAAATGGATAGATGTGCTTAGCTAACAGGATGAATTCATAAGTGCATGCATATCCAAGAAAGTAAAATCAAGGATTTTCTATAGGGAGCTGGAAAAAAAATAATCGTAGTATGGTATGTAGATTGGCTTTGAGCCATATCCACAGTGACATTTATGGTCATGAGGATAACGCTAAATAATACTGATGACTCAATCAAATGATGCTCCACAGGGGCACGTGGGATGTGTGCTGGGGGTTGAGAGTGTGGATGAAAGCGAGAGATAAAAACTGATGAGAGTAAGATGTCACTGACAATATCTAAAATTCAGAAGTCAAAATTCAAAAGGATACTTATGTTATATTGAGACACATGCACATACATACACCATGACTGGCTTTAAAGAACTGAAGGCATTTGCTTCTCAGAATGAGAGAGCAGATGTTAAGAGACAGCATTTCATATCATACTTTACTACCATCTAAAACCTCTAGCCCATCCTCCTGCATACTGTGACCCTTTAATACCTCATGTTGTGATGACCCTAGAGAGAGAAAGAGAGAGAAAGAGAGAGAGAGAGAGAGAGAGAGAGAGAGAGAGAGAGAGAGAGAGAGAAAGAGAGAGAGAATAAATAAGGCTTCATTGTTTCAAGCAGTTTAGGTATAAAATCCTGAGAATCCATGTGTACCCCTTTCTTTACTTCACCACCTGTAACTGTGTTGAAGGAATTGAAGGAGCAGCATTGATACATTATAACTACTAGTCTCTGCTTTAGGTTAGAATTAACCTCTTGTGTTACACAACTCCACCCAGGGCATTCAATGTATCATTTCCACTGTTACATCTTGAAAATGTATTTTTTCATCATCATTGATTTGGTGGTTGAGCAGCACATTGGAAAGATTAAACCAATAGATAAATTTCTGGATTTGTGACACTGTTTCTATCCAAGATTCAAAGCAGTCATAGAAAGGACTCTGTGTGTGTGTGTGTGTGTGTGTATACATTCATGTACTACTTTTGAAAACTTTCCAATTTTAGGAGCTAATCATTTCTCAAAAAAGCAATTTAAAATATTTTTTCTAATTTTTACTAAGATTTTTTTCACTATGATTTAAAATTTTTTTATTAAGATTTACTCTGAAAATTAATCCCACAATTATTGAACAGATAAAGTAGAAAGGAGAAAAGTGTACATATTGATTTTGTTCTCAAATTGAAAGCTTATAGTGAGAGCCAGTACATATAGCCTGTGCTTTAGGATGGAAAGAGGCCTCGAACAGAAAATCTAAATGTTGTGACTGAAGACTATTGAAACTTTCTCTAGATCGGAGATGCTGTGTTTTTCTTTTTGTTTGCTTGTTTTTACCATACCACCTTTAGTAGAAAAACTGTGGAATAATGAAGGAACCCATAAGAAAATAGATTGAAGAATGCCTAAAAATTTGAGTTTTATAACTAAATGTTTATTATCACAAAGAACATGTTTAGAAAACTTGTCTACAAACCATAGATTCTTGAGCGTAGATTGTACTCTACTGATCTGGTCTCAAATAGTCTTTAGAAGTAGGTACTAAAGAAACCGGTTTCAGGGTCAGGGTAGAATGTATATCTTAGGCATATGTCTCATCTAAACAGACAAAATGAGAGTCACTAGACTATGGTACATTTCATTGGATGGAGCATTCCTAGCCAATATATAGAGTTGGTTGCTAATTAATTGGAAAGGAGACATAATGGGAGGTATCTATAATAAAGGCACGAATTGTTTATACCAGAACATAGAAGCAGAAAATGCCAGACAGAGCAACGCTGAAGTGACAGGTATGGCCAGTTAGTGCTCCAGTCGGGACCAACAAGGTCTACTAAGGATCCCTAGAAGTGTGCTTTCCAGGGTGGCACTACTACAAGTAGGAAACATTTACAGAGTGGGGCCTCCTGTGACAAAGTTAGGTCCCTGGGGTGCTGCCTTGAAGGAAAGCTACTCTGGGATCCTGCTTTCTCTTTCCTCATCTCTTTTTCTGGGTCACTATGAAGTGAGAAGCTTTGATCTGCCATGAACAGTCCCTCATGATGCCCTGTCTCACTCATGACAGGCCCTAAAATGCAACAGGCCAACCTACCAAAGAACACAGCTTCAACACTTTGAGCTAGATCAAATCTCTCTTGATAATAAACCATCCTTCCAGGGGGTAAAAGAGATTCATGATCTGTTGGTTGTTTTCTTGAGGTGTGTGTGTGTGTGTGTGTGTGTGTGTGTGTGTGTGTAATAGCAATAAGTGCTACTTTATACCATTAATACCTATATGTCACATGCCTTAGCTGCTTTGTATAAAGTGACTGTTGGACACTGTAATCTATGTGAAATTAAGGAATCTGGTTTGTTGTCTCTGCTTCAAAGATCAGCAATAAGAGTCACAAAGTTGATGAGTGCAACCACCGATCTTAGAGGAGGCCAGCTTTGAGCCATCTAGAGCATGGAGGAAAGGCATAGTTCAAATGGAAAAGGTGAAGGCGGGCACTGGGCACAGGGGCGATGTGGAGATGGAGTGTGGGAGGGAGTGAGGGAGGAGTGATTGAGTGAGTGAGTGAGTGAAACACAGCTGTAGGCAAGATAGATGGAGCCATGCAAGAGGACAAGGGCCTCCATAAGGACGAAGCTAAAGAGAAAGCCGGACCAGATCTGTTGGATCACACCGAGGTTTGAAACCCAGCTACAGAGTATGGGTTTTGTAGTGAGAGAGAAAGGTACCCACTTTCTTCTGGAAGGGAGTTACAGGATCAAAGCATTATTGTGGGAGATAATTAGAGTGGTAAGCCTGGGTAAAAGAAGCTAGGCATGTTTGGACTCTGAACTTCTTTACCAAGTTGATGTCATGGTGGACAACTGCCTTCTGCCCCGAGACACCCTTAGATGTTAATATTGGCAGCACCAGAGGGCCTTGGGAGCAACATGCTCCTGAGTCTTTTATGAAATGTAATAGAGATGTGTTTGTTTTTCATCTTTAGCTATCTTTTGAAGAAGATTGAGAAAAAATTTACAATGTATCATATTAGGTCTGTACAAATTTTCTAAATGCCGGAACAAAGCCTGGCACTGGGGGGAGAAAAGAGGGGAGAGGAGGGCTGGCTGGTTTTGAGAAAGAGACAGGCTTGGAAGACGCTGTAGGAGCTGAGGTCAGAACTGCAGGATGTAGGTGGCTGTAAAGAGATAATTCTGATTGCAATTAGTAAAGAACTCTAAATTCAAGAAGCCAGGTGTTGGGGCAATAAGGTGAAAGAAAGTAGTATTTCTCATCTAAAGATGAGAACACTTGTAAATATTAATAGAAATAATTATAAGTGGGTTTGAGGGCAGATGTCTCATCATGTTCATATACCCTAATGTGCATAATCATTCTTGGAGTTAGGAATAAGAATTTGCTTCAAATGAAGATGCAAAGAGAGAGAGGGAGAGAGAGATCAGAGGAATGGCAAGTAGTGACAAAGGAGGAAATAAAGGCTTCCTTAAAAAGGGATGGGGGCTGGAGAGATGATGTAGCAGCCGAGCAGTTCAGGCTTACAGGGAATGAGTTCAGTTCTCAGCTCCTATGTCACATGGATTGTGATTATAACTCTACAGGATCTAGCACACAACAGACACACAGAGACACAGACAGATACATACACACAGACACACAGACACAGACAGACACAGACACACACACATACACACACATAGACACACACACAGACACACACACAGACACACATACACATAGACACACACACATAGTCACACTCATATGCATACAGACACACACAGAGACACACACATACACAGATACACACACATACACACACAGGCACACATACACAGACACACAAACATACACACACACACATAGACACACACATACACATAGGCACACACAGACATAGACACAGACACACACACACACAGACATAGACACAGACACACATACACATAGACACAGACATACACAGACACACACACACACATACACACACAGATAAACATACACAGACACACACACATAGACACACACAGACACACACATGCATACAGACACATACACACACAGACACACAGACACACACATACATACACACAGACACACACATACATACACACAGACACACACACAAACACACACACCACTAAAGCTGTAGGGAAGGGACTTTAATTAGATATTTATGAGAGCAGCTACCCCAGTTCACTTAATGAGCACACATTGCTCTCTTGTAGAATGTCTCTAAGAAGCAGGTCACCATTACTACCTATTTTATCCGTGAAGATGGTATAAAATGTTTCTTAACATATTTAAACTTGGGTTGTCATTCTGTAAGGTATCTGGGTTGTAACTTGGCCATGGAAATGACATTAAGATGTTGTTCTCTTTTCTGTAACTCTAGATTACTGTAGCAGAATGCTATTTTACTTAATTGCCACCCTATTGGTCAAGAGTACATGCCAGAGCCCAACATTGCCTTATAGGCTGTCCCCCCCAAAGTAGGGAAGCTTCAAGAAACTGTCAATAGCAAGAGCTCCACACTGTTCAACTCTTTTTTCAGTATGTCTAAAGCACCTCAGAATTTCTCAATCATTTTATAATTTTATCTTTAGTATTTTTTCACATTAGTTTTTATAGTGCCACGGGTCAAACCCGTGTGTACACATATTAGGCAAGTACTCTACCCATTGAACTGCATCCCAACCCATGGTTTCTCATTTAAACATTGCCCACTCTCTCTCAGGCTCCCCAAGACTCTCACAGAGCAGATGCAATTAAACTCTGAGGTGAGAGAGTGTGCATTGGCCTTTGAGGATCATGACTCTTGAACCACTATCATAACATTTGTTATGGATAATTTTTCACATATGTGTTTGGTTGGGAAACATTGTGTTTTAAAAATTAAGACAGTCTGAGATTTCTTAAGAAATCTTAGAAGTTTTAATGAAAAAAGTTGTGTGATTTTTTTTCATTGTGTCCAAAAGGGTACAGTATTATCAGTTGCTCAAACTAGATACTCCTAAAGGTATTGAGGTGGTAGAAGAAATATTTGTGGAAGAACCATTCTTCTCTTGTACATCAAACCTTGCTAAAAGAGAAGTATGCCTTTAGAAGTGTAAAAAATATTGGTAGACAACTTTTGCCTTACTTTCCTGGAAATTATTTTGTTCCATGAGGTGGACTATGGGACTTTCTGAGAGAACACTGTTCTAAAACTGCTGTAGCACCCCAGCCCAGGGAGGGGGACTGTTATGACTCTCTTGTTACTATGTGAGGGATGGAATTTTAAAACCAGAAGGTTCCACAGCAGTTGGGAAACACAGTTGTATGAGTAGCGAGTAGAAGACAAATGTGTGTGTCTTGTTCCTCTGGCTCTGAGCATTCCATACTGAGATTGTGCCAAGATTTGCTGCTTGCATCAATATTTTTTATAATTAAAAACCGTCATGTGTACAATCCAATCCATTAATAGTCAAAACGAAACCCCCAAATCTGTTCAAAATAAGATCTTTACTGTCTTTGGGTTAGACAGCCATCTGGCTAGCTGACCCCCTGCCCCATGTTCGATGTCTTATTTTAACCCTTATTCCACTTATTTTCATCACCTTCCATGAATAAAGTTCCACCTCCTCTTGCAGAAATTAAAACAGCTGGAAAATTTGAAAAGTGTTAGAAACAGATAAAAACTATCCACAGCTATTACTGTTTTGTCATTAGTGGCTGGTTCATGTCTTCCCCCTTCAGCTCATCTTTCTGATGGTGAGTTAATACTACTTTCATTTTGTTAGTTCTTTCCATAAAACTCCAGTTTTCTCCTAAGTTGAACTTGGATTTTCTTGGCTTCCTTTATACCAACACCCAAAGATTTTGGCATAGCAGGAATTACCACAGTAGAGGGATGAGGGTGCCAGTGAACTCAAAACCACACATTTATAACCAGGGCTTCTGTAAACAGAAACATTGACAAACTAGTACAGCGGAGAATTAGGCAAAGGGAAAAATTGATGGCTGAATGGTTGCTTGCCAGAAGCAATTCCATTATAAAAATCTGATTTAATGAGCAGGCATGTGGGGAAGGTGGTAGCACCCAGGATGGGCAGTTGGAAGCTGTTAGCCTGGGAAGTTTGGGAAAGAGTAATCTCAAGGATGTCCAGAGACACTGCGAATCTTACCTACAGATGTACATTCTAGCACCAGTGTCACGTTTTCAGCCACTCTGAGCAGATCTTGTCTGTTAGACCTGGGACTGAGGATCTTAAAGAATAGGGCAGACTACAGTCTAATGCTATGTCAGTTTTAGAGAAAGCATGTTCTAAGGAAGGTCTAAGGAAAGACATGATCAGAACAACATGTAAAATAAACGTCAGTAAGCACATACTAAATATTAACAGAGTAGCCCTTTCCCAGTACTTCCTTAGGGTAGACCAATTTAAAAGCAATTGCCTGGCACATACTATAGATTACATCTGAGAAAGAATGAAAGCAAGGCAGAAGGCCATATCTAGATTCAGGGTTTATTTACCAGATTGAGTTCTATAGTTATGTTCTGATATCCAGGAAGGATAAACATGTTTTATAAATTAAATGGAAAAAGTAAACGTTTGTCACAAGAAGCAGGAAATCACATCCAAGAACAACCCAGGGAATAAAATGCACGCTAGGTTAAAGGCCCTCTACCTTTTTTTCCTGGAGGCTGTCTCGAAGTTCCTCAAGACATTGTTCACTATGGCTCTTTCTTTTGACTGTTTTGACACACAATGTAAATCTACTAAGGACCCATGTTCTTTTTCCACTTCTCACTAAGAATGTGTTTACTTTTTAAATCTCTAATCAACGATTAGAGCAACCCAGAGAGAAAAGGTGAGACACATGGGCAAAATTAGGTGGGTTCACTTGAATACATCTTAAAAAAAAAAAAAAAAAAACCAAAAAACATAAGTCACCATTAAACTTTTATTCCACAGTATTTTTTTTTCTTACTCTTTAATGGACAGATTCTCCCTTCATTCTCCCTTTTGTCTTTTCTCCATTTCTCTTCCGTTCTTACAAAATGCTAAGCTACTACAACTCCATCAAATCACAGTAGATGAGAACTTCTGCTTCTAAAACAATGAAAGAAGATTATGGGCAAGCAAAGGGCAGTAGAGTGGCTGGGGGACCTGGGAAAGAGTATAAAGGGGAGCATTGGAGGACTGGAGAGTTCTCTAGTCATGCTCTTCCAGTGGTTTGCTGGTGACACTGGACAATCTGTGGGACCACTCTGAATTCCCGTTGCCTCCTTTGCAGCGATCTCTTTAAGCTCTGTTATATAACTTTGAACTCAGAAATGAAAGTTTAGAAAGACATTTATAAAAAATGATGAAGACAAGAGCTTATTTACATTTACATTGACATGGAAGACTGATATATATGTATATAACATATGCATATATACTAACTTTGTTATATATTATATGTAGATTGATATATATGTGTATGTATATGTACATATTTAATAAAATCAAATTAAATAAAAATATATCACCACAAAGAGCAGGATTTGGATTCCAACATCCCACAGACATTTGTTCTCACATTATTCCAGGTGGGAACAAAATGGGAAACAAATCAGGCCCCCTCATTCCAAGCCATGTAGTCCACGTCTGTTTGACAGGGTTTTCTGTGTAACCCTGCCTTACCTAGAGCTAGCTCTGTAGTCCAGGCTGGCCTCTAACTCACAAAGATCAGATGGTTTCTGCTTCCTGAGTGATGGGAATAAAGTTGTGTACCACCAGGCCTCACTTAGACACCTGGATACAAGGATTGAGAAACAATATACATGGAAACCAATTAGATAATTCTAGTATGTTAGATGTTACAAATGAAATTAAGAGAGTGACAAGACAGAGTTTGTCAGGAGACAGGAGACAGCCAGGCAATAGATAGGATGATGTTTAATTTCAGGAAAATGAGACCCTTTGACTCAGCAGCCCTTAAAACAGATTTATTTACCACTGCACCTGTGAACATAGATGGATTTCCATTGGAGGTTTTATAATTCTTCCAAAAAATGTTAAGGTGTAGAGCACACAGCACTCTTTTAAGAGTAAATTGGGCATGGTAGCATATGCCACTCAGGAGGCAGAAACAGGAGGATCTCTGTGAGTTTGAGGCCAGCTTAGTCTGCCTATACAGTTCCTGGGCAGCCAAAGCTCCATAGAGAAAGCCTATCTTAAAACAAGCAAACAAACAAAAACTTGTTTAATAGTAAGTTTTCCTAGTAGCAGAAGTCTAGAAAAAAGTTCTAATACTTTCTAAGGCAGGTAGTAGCTCCTTCCCAGGTTGGCACAAACTCCATTGTTCAGGATCCCTTAAAACAACAGCAAAACTCATTGGACTGCGATTAAAACTGTCTTTAATCCAAGCACTGAGACAGAAGCAAGCAGATCTCTGTGAGTTCTAGGCCAGTCAGGGCTGCATAGTGGGATTCTTTCTCAAATGAAACAAAAGAACCCCCAAACAAAACTGTTGCAAGCCACAGGACTGATTGTGTCTCCCACCACATTCATGAATGCTGCTGCCCAGGGAGACTGTATATGGATTAGAAATTTTAATAGCAATTGGAGTTTAAGTGATGTCATAAATTTGAGCACTGATCCCATGGGATAAATATTATTTTAGTTCATAGTTTGAGGGTATGGCGGTCCATCTCAAAGGGAAAGACACTGAGGCTGTGGTAGTGGTGATGGGAAGCTGAGACATCTTGCTGTCTTACTGTTCACAGGAAAAGAAGCCAAGAAAAGACAGCTAGTGGGGCCTCTATGAAACCCTTATGCCTGCGCTTGGTCACTGACTTTTACCAGCAAGGCATTACCTCCTAAGGGTTCTACAAGCTCCCAAACTAAGCCACCAGCTGGAGCCCAAGAACTTTAACACCTGAGCCTATGGTGATATTTCATCTTCCATCCACAGCAGTGTTCTTAAAGGGAGAGTAACCAGAGCCCTCATTTTTTCTTCTTTTCTCCTTTACTCCTGAGAGGCCATGTGAAGACTCACCTAGCAGGCAGCCAGCTGCCACCAGAAAGACAGGCCGCAGCAGAAAGGAATCTGCTGCAAACTGCATTTTGAATTTCCACCCTCCAGAACTTTGAGGAGATCAATGGATATGGCCTAAGTTCTCCAGTCTATGTAGTTCACCACATTAACTGAAGCAGACTGATACCATGATTGTTGTAGTCATTTCTACATAATTAGGTCACAGGTCAGGAGTGATTGATTTTGTAGAGTGCTATTCACTTGTTCCTAGTGTTTCTCAGTATGCCACCTAGGACACAATGGTGTAGGAATTCTGAGAACTGCATGTAGCAATCGGTCAGTCATAACTACCCTTCTTCAAGACTGTTTAACAAATAATCAAATAATATTCATAAAACAGTCATAGTGAACGATGCACTTTCCAACAGAGCTAGTAGTGTGAATTAAATTCAGGAGACATCCTCAAAATTAGATATGTTCAAACCCAAACACATTTTCCCTCTACTCCTTCCAGCCTCAGATATCCCAACAACTACACTTTTATGACATCAGGCACCAATTTCTTAAAACTTGAATAGCTATAGATTTTGAAACAATGACTTCTTTCCTTTTCTGCTCTTCAGATGCAGAATATTATAAATTTATTATAGTCCAATTTTCATAAAATGCAGCCTTTATGCTTTAACCATTCAGATTTCTCTAGATTCCAGTCATGAATGTACCAAGCACTGACTCCATGGTCCCTGGCCAATTATTAAACATTTTAGAAATGGGAAGGGGTGCTGGCTACCACCACTCCCAACTACAGCTAATGTGACTATTGCTGTAGTCTTTTTACATAGCTCCCATATCTATCCTAAATCCATTAGCCACAGCAACTTTGCTTATAAAGACCATTCTCTGTCCAGATGTCTCCAAAGGACTACCAATGGCTTGCAATATCATGTCTTAATTCCTTCCAAAGGATGAATAAGTTGGCTCTTCTCTAACTGTCTGGTGCCAGGTCATTTTGACTGCGTCACAGCTACTATCAGAAAAACTTACCGGGACAGCCCAAGTGTGTGTCTCTGGGCTGGGTCTGAATAGGAAGAGCTTCCTGTCCACTCTCAATAGTGTCCTAATTTGGGTGTCAGTCATTTCTCACTTGCTTAGGCCTGGACTTTCAACTGTAGGCAGGAAATAACTCAGCACAGTTTTCTACTCACTTAGTAGCTGTTTCTCTGGGTTTGAGAGCTGTGCTTATCTTACTGGCAAATTCTGAACTTTCCCTCAAAACTCTGAGGACTCACCTTCACCTAGACCTTTTTTTTTTTTTTTTTTTTCTTTTTGGATAGACCTTCCATCCACCCAAAGATCACTCAGCAGTAATATAAATAACTTGGTGTAACATTAATTGGCTCTGTTGATAAGCTATGCCATGTATCTTTTCTCCCGCCAGGTATTTTTCCATGTGTTCGTGCTGTCTCCACTAATTTGTAAACTCCCAGAGGGCAAATCCAAAGCGCATCCTGATGCTGTCATAAAAGGCATGTGCCAGCTAGGATGAATGAGAAACCATGCCTTTCCTTTATTACTAAACTTCTGGTTCAATTCTGGTTTTCAAAGCATCTTTCCTTAGCGAGGATTAAGACTGGAAACTTAATATAAAATATATATCCAGGTTGAACTAGTATGCAGATAAATAAAATAAAACCAAGAGTCACATGCTTCTCATAACTGAAGGGAGAGGATGTGCATGTATTTTGACCCATAGGACAACCTGTAGTGTATATTATTATAGTTTATAATCTTGAGAGTTGTATTCTTGTCTCTTCAAGGCTGCAGGACTATCTCAGAGAGCAAATAATATCTGCTTCCGAAGCTGAGATCTAAAAACTGAACAGAGCCTGGAGAAACATCCAGACGATCTCATTACACGTTTGTACTGTGAGTATAAAGGAAGCAGAATGTAATCTGGGAGATCTTCTCTGATTCGAGCAGGAAAAGTAGCACAGTTCCAAGATCAAGATCGTTAGCTGGGAGAGCCTTCCGTAGCTCAGGTGAGGAAGGAAACCCGCAAGGGTCCTTTTCTAGCTAGATTCTAGCTGGGGATTCCATCCTCTGGCCACCTGCTGCTCTGGCTGCCAACAGCACCCACAGTGGAGAATATCCGACTTTCACAGGGCGCTGAGCTCAAGGTATAACCCACGTAGGCGGTTCACCAGATAACATCAAAGCTACAAGCAGGGGCCAGAGAAGGGGGATGTGTGGGGGGGAGCAGCTCAGAGAGGGAACCAAGCGCCTCCCCCAGCGTTTCCTCTCACGCCCACTTCCAACCTAGGAGGCTTTTGGTTTCTGCTTTTGTTGTTTTTAAAATGAAAAGTTGAACCCAGAAGCTAGGGAGCAGACGTCTAGCCTTACAGTTGGGTAAGTTTTCTTGTCTTGGTTCTTTTGTCTCGGGAAGAACCCGGTCCTAGGGGACAGTTGCTTACGGAGCTTGCGGGGTTAGGTTTGTAGTCTCATCTCCCGAGAGAGGGGTGGGGGGGAGGGGACTCGTTGGTGGGTGGGAAAGCCCAGCGTGCCTGCTGGAGGGGAGGGACTGGCGGCGTGACCCAGGGCCAGCAGGAGGAACCTCCGGGATCTCCGCGTGGCGGTGGCGCTGCTGGCCGCACAGGGCGGAGGGCCGGAGCCGCGGGGCCGCGCCAAGGGGGAGCCCGAGTCAGGCAGAGCCCGGCGGCCGCGTGGGAACCGGGGATGGGGAAGGAGCAGGCGCGGCCGCAGGCTGGACCGGTGCTGTCCCCAAACTGCCCAGCCGGAGAAATGCAGCCAGTCCCCACAGGACCCACTTCTCTCAAGGTGCTGAACATAAATGTTTACATGGCCGCTGGATAGACAGAGAGGGGCCCTTTAGAACCTAAGAACGGTCGCCGGGATTCCGGTTGTTCCAGGATTTTTGACAGTTCAAGCTTAAGTTTACCATTCATAGACTAGTCGGGTTCCCTTTTCCAATTCCGTTTATTTGCTATAATCTGAGGGCCCATTATTTACTGTGTCACAAACAAGCCGAAACAGGCTATTTATATGTAACATAGCTGCATTTCCCCTGTATTCTGGCATGAAAGAAGTCGCATTTAGAAAATTCAGAAAACTTACCAGTAAAGTGTTGTGTATTATGTGTCTCAGGGATAAGTTTTAATGCCTGTTTGCTGCTCCAGAAAATATACTGAAATGACAATTCAAAATCAGATATGCACTTTGTTCAAACCTTCACAGCATTGCTGTACTATAAAGGCACATTGGGTTCGTGAATATATTTCTGTTGTGTTCAATAACTATTGAGTCAAAGAATGCACCCTGGCACTTAGCTTTTTTTTTTTCTTTTTTCGTTCCAAGTAACACAGACTCGACTTAGACAGACTGTGTCTTTATCCTAACGCGTTAGCTATATGTTCTCATCTGTCTGCACGTTTAGCTTTTGATTCAAACAACTCCACTGGGGGAGGGGCGCTCCATTATATGTTTCGTGAAACACCCATTGGGAGTTTCATTTAATAAAATAGATGGGATCGCACTAAAAAATTAAAATGTTTACCCACAATCTGAACTTTCTAGTTGTATGATCTTTGCTCCTATGACCAAATTTACTTTTTCGTAGGCATATTTTCCCCTTTGCAAAACATTATTTTTGGCTCTAAGCTTGCCATTACTGAGTATTCCATTTTAATCATTTCCATTCTGGGTCTTTGAGCTTTTCTTAGCTCAAACGAGCTAGAGATAGGACTCCCTCGGGGGATTTTAGGGGTCAACCGTTAGCAGGAATGGCCTGGACATCTTCATGAAAGCCGTGGGGTACAAAACAAGTTTGTACAGATGGTCAACTGCTAGTAGGCGTATGGTCGTTTAGCAAAGAATATTTTTTGTTTTGAGTCTTTTTTCTTTTACACTTTTTTTCCAACTTTGAGGTGGCCCGTTAAGTTAATCCCTTCTGCCAGCTTTTTAGCTGATGTGTAGAACTTTTAAATTCAAACAGCTAGCATTCTTTATATCTAAACTTGAAGACCTGTTTCCTACTCCAGATTCAGTTCTGATATTTCCAGAAGTTTCCAAGCCCCTTCTTTCTCTACCGCTTTCTACCAGCCGGGGTCAAACTCTGGTTTGTAATAAATTAGTCTGTCTTCCCATTTCACTCCCTCAGAGTTCCAGAAACCCGCTGAGTGGCTCCACCCCGCACCCCCTCCTTTGCTCCCAAAGTTCCCTGGGGGTTAGTGGGCAAGGACGGGTTAACTGCCCTCGCTGCTTAGGCTCTGGGAAGCACCGGCTCTCTCCGGAATAACCTTGGCTTTCCTCGGTCTTTTAATAGAACATCCGCCACCAAAAAAAGTGGTTTCAGTTCAGGGCTTAATAACACGTCCCCTCCGACCCTCTGAACCAACACCCCGCCCCCTTTGTTTCTCTTTTTTTAAAAGTTATTTTTCAAAGTTAATGAGCTTCAAGTTTCACAATGATTTTCCCCTTCCCTTTACGTGGAGCCGAGGAAACCCCCTTGGGGTCCCCCCTCCCTCCCGGGTCCTCCTCCTCCTCCTCCCTACTAGGGCCAGGGCGAGGGGCGGGGCTGGGAGACACCATGACGTCACCGGGCCGGCCCACATCCTGCTCTGGAAAGTCAAAAGACGGTAAAGAGAATCGGGCACCGCCCGGCCCCGCCCCTCCTCCCGGGCCAACCGCCCCCGACTGCGGCCCGGCCGGGCTTCCCCCGGCCGCGGAGCCCCGCCTCCTCCACTGCCCCGCCCCGCCCCGCCCCGCCCCGCCCCGCCCCTCGGGCCGCGCCTCCTCCCGCGTCCTAGGTCCCTGCGGCGGGGCCTGCGGCGGGCGGGCGGGCCGGGCGGCAGGGGGCCCCGGGCCGGCTTCACACGAGCCCGCCCTCCCGCCGCAGCCCCCGCCCCGCCGCCCCCGGGGATCCCCTGCCGCCCCGCCCACGCGCGGGGGAAGCCGCCGACCTTCGCCCTGGTCGCCCTCGCGCTTCCAGCCGTCCTCACGGACACCCGGGAGAGGTAAAGGCCGCTCTCCCGCCGGGTCGCACCCGGTCGCTCCCGAGCCCCATTCCTCAGTGACCTCGCCTCGGTGCCAGGCGCCTGCTGGACCGGGCGCGGCGGGGCTGGGGCCCCTGGGAGGAGGTTTAGCTTGTGTCCCGGTTGTCAAGTGCAGCGCAGTTCCCGACGGGTGCGGGCGGGGTGCGGGCCCGGCACGGCGGTGGGGGCGCTGCACCCGGGAGAGCGCAGCGCGGGGGGCGGGGGCCGGGACCACCTCCCCCTGGCGGGCGGCGGGCGGGCGCGCGGGTGTGCGTGTGAGTGTGTGCGCGTGTGCCTGCGCCGACCTTGCGGAGGGGATGCTGCGTGCGGGAGCCGCTTGCCACTTCGGCGGGTCCTGGCCGCACGGGCGGCGGGAGCTGCGGTCCTGCGAGTCCAGCAGGTACGGAGAGCCGGCGTCCCGGTCGCCACTGCCGCTTCTCGCAAGAGGGCTTGGCGGGGCTGCGGGAGACCAGGCCGCTGCTTCCGCACCTCCCGGCTTTGTGGCTCGCTTTCCCTTTCGTTCTTTACCCGGAGTGCCTGTTTACTCCGGGCCACCTGGGTAGTTTCTCTCCCGGTAGGGCGCGAGCCCGCCTCTGGTGGATCGGGGGCGGCGGGCAGGGGCTCCCGGCAGCTCGGGCTCGCTGCGGGGTCGGGCTCCAGCAGGAGTTGCGGCTAGAGAGGGGAGGGGGCGGCGGTGAGGTTGGATCGAGGAGGAGTCTCAAGGCTGCCGCGCTCGCCTGCTCTGTCCTCCTCAAGCTCTCCGCATCCACTCCAGGCTCCTTCCGGAGCTGGCACTTCCATTCCCCCCTCCTTCTGGCGTGCGAAGCGCTTTGTTCAGTGCAGCGTTGCAGAGGGGTTTTCCCAGGCTCCGCCCTCCACATTCATTCATGTTTTTTCTCCTTGTGAGTGTCTTTACGCTTTTTGATCATGTCCTGTTTTTTTGCGCCTTGTAGTATGCATTTCTTTCCCGAGAAAGAATGGTTGATCACTCCTCTTAGTCTCTATGGTGCTGTCGTCTTTGAAAATGAACCACTTCTCCACCTCGGATTTAAACATGGGCTGGACAGCTAGGGACAGGGGGTGGAGGCAGCAAAACCAGGTCGCGCCCAAAGCTGTTACAGGTTGGGAATTTGCATATTCTACATTTATGCTTGGGAGCTGATGGGGGTCACGTGATCGGCTTACAATCGGAGTTTATGCTTTAAAAACTTCGTAATATTGTAGCCGCTTAGAAGCTTTAGTTTTAATAAGGAACGGAGCATTCATATGCTTCATCTTTAAATTCTCTGTGCAGTCGGAAACCTTGAATTTGATAGCCGTTGCGATGCCTCTGTAGTAAGGCGAGACGAGGAGCACTATCTTTTGTAGGTCATTAGCTGATGCTGCAAGAGACATCATCCATCGTTGACCATCGTGTTTCATATTCTTCCTCCTGCATTAGGTTGTGAACAGTTTGTGCTATGCCTGTGAGCTCACTAACAGCCCTGTTAGGAATACAGCCGCAAGCATGTTAATTGTAGCCGACTTTTCCTTATGCATTTTAGCAAAAGTGAAAGCATACGTTTCTAAAACCTTACTCTGGGATATTAGACACAATCTTTCCCCTAGAGGCATTCTTCTTGGGAATTAATATTTCAGCATTTTCGTGTGGTAGGCAAAGCTTCTACGTTCTGCTTAGTCCTTTTAACAACCCTTCTGAGGTGGATAATGTTTCCTGGTTTTACAGCTTGGGAAATCTGATCTTTTCAGAGAGGTTAAGTACTTTGAACAAGGCCACACAGTATGGGGTAAAGCCTGGCCTTGAACCTAATCTGGTTTGATTCTAAGGTACGGCCTCAGGATTTGCTGTGTCATTCATCCCTTTGGGGGAAGGGGGTGTGTGGGGTAGGTGAGTGTTATCTTCTCTGGGGAAATGGGCATGGCCTCATGTGGGGCCACATTCCATACTTACTGATCTGAGACAGCTTTCATAACCTCTCCACAAACTTGTTTTTGCCCCCACCCCTACCTCACGTAAAATGGATGAACTAGAGCTGTGTCTCAGTTATTAGGGTTAAATTAGATGGTAAATAGAAACTCTACAGGAAAACAAGTACCCACCAAGTGTTCACTTGTGCTGTATGCAGTAAAAGATATGAGAGATTTTAAACAAAGCATCCTTAGTCTATCCTTGCTGTTTGTTTAGTGATTGAAGTTTGTTTCACCTTTAGTGCCAACATAATGGGCTTTGCTTATCAGCATTGTTGCAGGAAGTTAAAGCTAAAATTTTAACTGATTGTTGAGAAAGAATCTAATGGAAAAGAGACTGGGGTTGGGCATTTGGGTGGTTAGGTTTCAGGCACATTCAACCTTTGACATTGCAACATAATGTCATGGCTCAAGAACCTTGCAACAGAGTTACACACACACACACACACACATATACATGCGCACACACAAAGCCACAAAAGAAATTTTGTAATGTTTTAAATATGTTTACTATTTTGTATTGGGTGGCATTCATAGAGATCCCTCGTCAAACTTGGCTACTGCCCACCGACAGTGGGTTGGACCTGCCTGCTGGATAATTATATATTGGCATGATGAATTTCAGATTGCTTTTGACAAGGCACAGTCAGGACAGACTAGGTTATGCTGCAGTAACAAGTTATTTCCAGGCCTCAGAAACTTAAGACAACAAAGGACGACTTGGTTTAGGCAGCACAATCATACTGTGTTACTGGCATTGTAACCCTTTAGTAACATATACCTACTAGAACAGTGCCTGACTTGTGCCAGAGGGGACAGAATGATCTGGAAAATCTTTCTTTGATAACTCAGTGTGCCAGCATGGATATGAGGCATGTCTGTAGTCTGCTCAAAGGTCAACATGCAACTTCTGATCACAGGCATGTGCAGTCCTGCCATGAGCCTGGAGTGGAGACATGCCATCACCAGGGAACAGCCATCATAGCAGCTGTGCATGTTAACTGAGTCAACTGAAATGACATGACCAGGACATTGGGCTCCCCTTATGAATGGGTATATGGACTGTAGACAGCATGACTCTTTGTTATCTTACATTATCTTTAATTGTAATTTTAGTAATGCTATTATAATGCAAACATTTTCACTCTTGTCTAACCTATGTCTAGTGAACTTTTTCCCTCTGATTTTCTTAACAAAAACCAGGGCCTAGGAAGTGGCAAGATGACCTACCTGTCCTA
Organism: Sigmodon hispidus; assembly: GCA_004025045.1. Lineage (NCBI taxonomy): Eukaryota > Metazoa > Chordata > Mammalia > Rodentia > Cricetidae > Sigmodon > Sigmodon hispidus. Next base: position 269,093 of record PVIH01000925.1, read on the forward strand.
TGCTTAGTTAAAAGAGAATGATGTTTGTAAAGGCTACTTTTTCTTGTGGTTAGGTCAGCAACACTGTAAGCCCTAACTTTTGAAGTATTCTTTTCTTTTGAAGGTAGTGAGATTTATTGCTTTTATCTTTTTTTTTTTTCCTCAGCATGTGGATTAACTGATGTTGGACAAGTACATGGAGCCAGCCTTTTGTAACCTGCTCTTCCAGCAATTTCTAAGAAGAAAGAGGAACTCTTAAATCTAAGAAAATGCCTCGAACAAAGCAGATTAATCCCAGAAATCTCCGAGGTAAGGCTCTGTGTTCAGTGAAGAAAGGCTTCCAGTGATATCATCAAGTGCATCGTTGGCACCGGCAATGACTGTGGGTTCCTTAGACACTGAGCCTGTTTCATGGCCAGCCCCATTTTGCTTCATTTCTTATTGTCTTAATAGTAGCTGTCCCTTATGTGTTGAATGAATTATTTCCACAGAATTACAGTTTCCCAGTGACTTGTTCAAGGCTGAGATTGATCATTTCTTTAGCAAGGAACTATGGAATTCGAAATGGGTGATTGATATTTTCTGATAATTGAATCATTGTGATTTTATCTTCATTAAGAGAAAATTCCTCCTTTATCCTTTTTGTGTCTATAGGAGGTTGAACCCCTTGCTTCAAGCATGGTAGGCAGGTGCTATGTCAGTGAATTTTGCTATTGTATTACCATATCTATTAGAGATTTACCTCTAAGTTGTATGAAGATGAAGAAGTGAAGAAAATTGGAATTAACATGTCCATAGTACTATTTGCAGAAGTCAGAATAAACTGACTTATTTTCAACAAAAAAGTATCTTGTCAATGTTTGTATATATGGCTGGAGGTCTTGGCTGGGGTTAGGATGTTGGCTTAACATGCCTGAGACCCCAGGTTCTAGTTTTAGCACTAAACAAAACAAAGCAAAGGATACATATAAAACACATTTCATATAAACACTAGAAGGTAAATGATTTTCCCTTAAAAGAAAGATATTTAATATTGGGGAAGGAAACACATTTTACTGTGTCTATGAAATGCTTTGTGTTGTTTTGATATGTTTCATTCACTAAGAATAGCAGTTATCTTTTCCATTTGACTTTAGTATTTAAGATTTCAGCAGCCTTGGACTTGTAAGATAGCTCAGTTGATAAAATGCTTGCTGTGCTACTAGGAGGACTTGTGTTTAGATCTAGACACCACTTAAGAGCATAGGCAGTAACATAACTCTGTAATCTCAATCTGTGGCAAAATGGGGGGTGGAAACAGAATGCTCATAAGCTTGTGGGCCGACATCCTGGTATACATAGACACCAGGAGATCTGGTCTCAGACAAAGTGCAAGGTGTGAACTGACACCTAAAGTTGTCCTGATGCTCACACATTTGTGGCATGTGTAGACCACTATTCACACCCATACACGCATAGATATGGATGTGTATGTAAAGACTGTGGCACTGTGAAGTACAGACCTGCTAAATCAAATCATCTGAAGCACAATAAAACACTTTGTGAAGTAGTTTTATCTCTCAATATTACAGCCACATGCAGAGAAATACACTGTTGGTGGCTCTATTACATAAATATAGAGTGTTCATTTGTCTGCACAGCTTACACAGTCTAACCTACTGCATATCTGGCCTGGTGACTTAAGGTATTGCTCCTAGGCTGTAAACATGGATGCATGTAAGTCTGTATATAGGCAAGTCTGTATATAGGCTGATTGAAACTGTTCCATTCATATCTACTTTTCACTGAAGAAAGTTTTGAAAGCTCTTGGTTATATGACAACATAAATATAAAATAGGTATATAAAGCAAGCATTTATATCAGGAGGTCATAATAAAAAAAACTACTTTATATGTTTGTGTATGCACATGTGTGTGCAGTTACCTCAGAGGCCAGAAGAGGGTGTCTGCGCCCCTGGAGTTACAGGCAATTGAGTGTATCCAGTGTGGAGACTGACAAGTAAACTCCAATCCTCTGCAATATTAACAAATGCTCTTAATTATCAAGCCATCTCTCTAGCTCCCAAATTATAAAAGTTAAAAAATAACTATTAATTTAATTTTGTCACTAATGATAATAGGAAATTTGCATGCTTTAAGTTTGATATGCTTTATTGTTATTATTATTATTACAGAAGAATTAGGTCTCAGATGACCATTTGATGCTGCAGGATGTGAAACATCTGTAGTGTTTTTAGTTGATAGATGCTTTGAGATGATGCTGAGAATGCTGTTTCACATAGTACATTGTACTAAATGGCAGAAGTGTGGTTAGGGCCATTTCATTTTTATTTATTTAAATGTAACTTGTATTTATTATTTACTTAAATATAACAAGTCAGAAACTGTAACAGCAATTTTTAAAATGAAATATTTTAACACTAGCAGTGCATACAAAGATCAACACTAATTTGTTACACACATGCTATGGTTGGAAAATTTTAAGTTGTGACATGTTTTTAGAGGAGTAGGAAACTTTGGACAGTTTAATAGGGCAATTTATAACATAGAATTGTTTGGAATCTGAGCCGAGGTATTTCAGGCAGGGTTCCTCAGGCAGGGTTCCTTGAGCATGTGGTAGCCGATTTGATACAAAGTACACTTGTTCTGTGTCCAGAGCCAAGGCCACAGTACAATCCATGCTGTAACATCAGTGAGCACTAGCTCACCCCCTATTTTGCATTATCACTCATTTGGTTTTCAATTAATTTTGGTCTGTGCTTGTTTAGAAATCTTTTACTGTTGTCAAAGTTTATTTCAACACTCACATTCATTTTTAGGAATTAAGCAAGGGACCCACAATTTAAGAATCTGAGCTGAGGGACTTGTAACGGAGTGATATCTGTACATATAAAAGAGTAATGAATATAGCATAAAAAGTAAAAATGCTACATCTGTCCAAGCTGCTTGCTGTGTATGGAAGCTACAGACCTTGAATCTGTCCTGGGTGATGGGAGTGTGGTGAGTGACCTTGCTGGCCTGGGGCATGGGGCACCAAGGTAACATCATGAATACTGTGCAGTTGTGCTTTTCGTTCAATAATAAATGAACATTAGCATTCCAGGGTTACCTTTTCATTTTATTAAATGAAATGAAAAGGTAACTTGACTTTTTTGCTCTTTTAATAATAATAAGCATAAACTAGAGATACATTTTACAACTGTCAAAAGATATTTTGTCTTCATACTCTTATTCTGTCAGTTTTCTATGTTTTTTTACTTTTTATTTTATTTTACTATTTATTTATTTATTCATTTATGTATGTTAACAATGGAAAGCACAAGCCTGATGGTGGTGCATGCCTTTAATCTCAGCAGTTGGGAGGCAGAGGTAGATTTCTCTTGAGTTTGAGGCCATCCTGATTTACAAAGTGAGTTTCAAGACAACCAGAATTGTTACACAGAAATTCAACAAACAAGCCAAACACTTAAGGGAAACCTATGTAGGGCTAGGAGCATCAGTGGCCCTGTTTTCTACCTTGTACCCTTGAAAGGTCTTCAGGGATCTTTACACAGAGGTGACTTTCTTGGAGTTGGCCCCTCCTGTGATGTCAGTGCTTTCTTTAGGATCCTTCTTTAGATCCTGCCTGAGGTCATTCTGCCTTCAAAGTCAGAGATGTCTTAACAGTTAGACAATTAATTGTAAATGTTTTCAGCAGAAACATATTTGGCCAGTCACCTTAGGTGACATTGGACATAAGATCAATCTTCGGAGCTACTTTAGTCTTGAAACAGTGCTTGTTTCCTGCCTAGAAATGCTCTCTCACTCTGTGCTGGCCTAGGAACCCCCCCTGGGCCCATGCTGGAACTGATGAGTAGGATAGAGTTTAGTGTAGTGGGGGTTTAGATAGAACACACTATATGTAACTTTTGGGAGTCACAGAGAAACCATGGGACTTGAATAAGTGCGTTTCTTTCAGAATCAGAGCTTTTTGAAAAGTGGACTTTATCTTGTTTACAACTATAGGCAGGGCACCCAAGGTGGGAATGCTTGCCAAGGTGGGCATTTGGAGGCCTGCTTTTAGGATTTATCTGTCTAGAGAGAACCATGTTCCAGTTTGTATGAGCTCAGCAGATAGCCTTAGAGTGGCCTTAGCTATCCAGAGCCCAGAAATTTGTTAGTGAATCCTAGACTTAGGGATTAATTTCTGTTTTCTTAGCTTTACCATAAAGTGATGTACAATCCATAGCCACCCTCTGTAGCTGGAATTGGCTATGGCCTGCATCCGTAGTTGTAGCTAACTCAGGATGCTCCGGCCCAAAGTTAGTCTGGGCAACTTAGTGAGATGCCATCTCAGCCTGTGAACAGCAAACATTTATTTTCAGTAGAGACTATTTTCTTAGGATGTGCTCCTGTGATCTCTTGGTGCTGGGCAGTGGTGGTGAGTCTCAGTAACTAGTCAAGTTTTCACTTAGGAAGAAGACTGTCTACTGCTACGGGAGAGCCGTCATTAGTCACGTGCAGTACATGTACTTTCTGTCTTTTCTTTCTGTGTGTACTGAGGATTGACTGTAGAGCCTTGTGCATGTTGGGCAGTGCTCAGTCACTGAGTTATATCCTACCCTTTAAACTCATTTTTAAATTAAATTTAGCCCTTGATGGTTTCACATTTATATAATGTAATCTAATCACACGCCTTCTACCCACCCATCTTACTCACATTCCACCCTGTCACTCTCCCCAACAAAGTCCTTCCTGTCTTATATATTTTTTCTTTTGATTTTTATGTTGGTTAAATGTATTTTCAACTTAAGGTGTTTTCAGTTTAGGATAAGTCTACAGTTCTGTTCTGTGTCAAAATGTATCTGTGTATGATCAATCTGAGGTATTCATTGGCTCATAAATATTAAAAGTATACCCTCTGTACTGTTCAAATATAGAAGAAATGAGAAAAGAAACCTGCATCTTTTCTAAAATTAGGATATTTTCCACTTTTTGAGGAGTACTTGAAATGTTGGGTCCTGGCCCATCACAGTAGATGGTTGCTTAATTTGGGCTGTTTAGTAAAGGGTAGACTGGAATTAAAGAACAAGGGTCTTCTGCAGGGTCCACTTCCTGCTGGAGGGAGTCTGAGCCCCTTCTGCTCACTGGGCAGGGCCTACATGAAGGTGAAACTCGCAGTTCAGCTGGGAAAGCTTAGTACAGAGAGGCACATAGCAGAGTGCAGAGTCTCATAGCTCTTTTCTGTAGTGCTGTGTGTGTGTAACCAGAACTAGCTTTTTAATTTTTAGGCCTATAAATGACTATTACAAGTACTAAATTGTCCTGAAGTAGCCTGTATACATTGTGTGGATCTTACTATTAGGCCTGTGTGGGCTCGGCTTCACAAAGGGGCAGGCTTTGCACATTTTTGCTTTCAGAAATGCTTTAGTGGACAAATCTGGGAAGGCTCAATTTGGCAAAGGCAGAAAGTAGGCTTGAAGCACTCATGAGGTTGAGTTATCTGGTACTCTGTCCACTTTGTAGGGATTAGGTTTCCACATCCTTGTGATATGATCCAGGTAGAATCTTTGTCTTTGCTCTTTCCCACCTGCACAGTACATGTGGTCATAGAGTTTAAATGCTGACTGCTCTGTGAAATGGATGGAGAACTCTGGGAGAATAGGAAAAGTACCCATTGGGCAGCAGTTGAGAATGCTGCCCTTGCCTCCCTGGAGAGGAGCCTTGTGCTCTACTGATCTTGGTAGACAGAAGAATAGACAGTGGTGTGGCAGATGTGTGGTCCTCATGAGTTGACAGTGAACCAAGGCCATCTGGCTCACAGTCTGTACTTTGAGGATGGAGGGTCATCCTCTTTGCCTTCCTGGGCCTTTGTCTTGACTTCTTAGGCAGCAAGGCTTGACGAACCAGTAACTCACACAATGATTTGTACCAGTCATTTCAGATTCAGGGTTGCTTTGGGTGGTACTAGTCATTATTCTGTGTTTCAATGCTGTGGAAAAGCGAAGCACTGCTACCCATTTTTGTTGTATTTGAGTCTAAGGTTCCAAAGCCTTGCCTTCTTTAAGATTAGAAGTTAATGTGGAAAATATTAGCCTTTTTTGTTTTGGAAATGATATTTTTGGCTGGTTTTCACTTGTATTGGTTGCATGCGTTTGACTGTGAACACCTCAGAGAATAACAAACCCCTTTCACCCTTTGCAAGTTAACTTTAATAAAATATGCCTGGCAGCATTTGAGGCTCATCTAGTCATGGCCATCCTTGACACATGTGGCAGGCCCTGTGCATGCTGCCGCAGTCTCTGAGTTCATGTGTGCACCAGTCCTATTGTATCTGGAAAACTCTGTTTCCTTGGTGTCTTCTAGTCTCACTAGCTTTGACAATCTTTCCGCCTTCTCTTCTGAATAGTTTCCTAAGGCTGGGATGGGAGGGGGTGGGGGTGGAGGATTTGGTGGAGACATCCTATTTAGGACTGAGTGTTCTCCCATCTACTGAAGGAGGAAGTTTCTCTGATGGCAGTTGTGCTCTGTATTTTGATTGGTGGAGAATGTAGAGAGTTGGACTTCTTGATTATGACCCCAAGCCGTGTGGTCTTGTGCAAGTTGTTTTCCTTGTCTGTAAAGTTCAGACAGTGGGTGAAAGCCAGAGCTCAAGCTACAGAAGTGTTTGTCACATGCCTGTACAGGGTAAGCACTTGAAACAAGTCATCTCTAGAACTAGCTTACGTCAAACCTCAGGCATGTGTTTCACAAGCAGAGGACAGGAGTGCCCACAGAGAACCCTTTATTGATTGCACTTGCTGATAAACAGGCCACTTGTCTACTCATGGAAGGTCATTTTTGTTCTGACTACTGGAGACTGGGAATCTCAGAAGAGGGCGGCCAGGGCAGGAAGTCACCTAGGAAAGGAAGTTCATACTCACTTCCACTTCTCCTGTTTTTCCACTTAAAACTCACTTACTCCTTGCCCTAAAAAAATATTATAACATGTTAAAAGAGGTTAAATAACATTAGTGTCCCTCTAATATCAGGAAACTGAAAGGTCTCTGATTTTATTATATTGAAGTATTATAAAATGTTTCACTTTGACTCATTATATGGGGTTGTAGTACTGTATTTAGATTTGGAGATAGTTGCCATTTCTGTCCTCTGCTCTACTCCAGTGTAGGAAGAGAACCCAACCTGCTTTTCAGAGGTATCTCACTAATGATAATATTTTTACTTGCTATAAGTTCATGGCCTGCTCCCAGGGTGGTTTTTCTAAAAGTTTCTATTGTGAATGCAATCTTGCCTTGTTACCGTAAGGATTATCTTACTGAGTTTATGAGTAGAATCTGTCTAATTCTAATGATTGTCATGGGGAATTCTGTTTACACATTGCTTTTACACATTCAAATGTTAGCTCAGCCATTCCATTCTGACAGCATGGAATTTGAGAGGTCAGGAATCCTGTAGGGAAAACAACCCCTTGACTTATTTAAAGTACTTTTCTGTATTTGACTGAAGCTAGAAAGAAAGTAAGTAATAATTTAAAAACTAGTTTTATATGATATATATGAAAAAACCCTTGGTGTTTTTAGGAGCTGTCACATAAGTGGCTGGCATTCTTTAATTAGGATAATATGGGAATAGATTAATATAGAAAATCTGCCATTTTGTTGTGAAGGTAATTATTTTTCAGTTCATGTTCAGAGTACATTTAATGCTTTCTGAATGCTTTTCAACGTTAGCCAATTTTTTTCTGTTTGAAAGAAAATAGAAAATAATATAATTAACCACAGTAATAATTTTATTTTAGAGCATCTTTACACACAATGTATTCTGGTGAGGAATATATATATATATATATATATATATATACACACATAATTATAGAATAGAAGAGTAAGTGATACTCTTTTACAACTATTCCTAAGCCTCACAACTAGAATGCAATGATCTGAGCAAGTCTGGGTAACATTGTTCTTGTGTTCAATATTTTATGAATAGATGAAGTGCTTTACTTTTCAATTTGTATTTAAAACATTTGATAGTATTTTTCTGCATATTAATGAAGGGTGCTCTTCTGAAATTGTAGTACCTCACCTCATTAGAGCTAGAGCTCACTCGCACTAGAAATTACTCCATGAGCATGAGTACTTATATCCACAATGGGTCTTTTCATAAGAATGTTCAGTTTTTCAAGAAGGACCTTTTGACCATCAGATTTCTAGACTCATACATTGTACAGCTATACAAGATTTTACAGTATTATTATTATTGAGACATAGTTTTAGAGCTTAGCCCTGACTAGCCTGGAACTCAATATGAAGACCTGGCTGGATGATGAAGATCCCCTTGCCTCTTCCTCCTGAGTATTGAGATTAAAGGCAAGAGCTACCATGCCTAGCACATTACAATTTTTTTAAATATTCTTTCATTGTAAAAATATAGCCAGGGTTTGAGTGGTTCTATGATATATTCCACTTTAGACAGTACTGTAAGTCTGTAGTGCTGTGAAAAAGTATTTAAATATAGAAAACACTCACACTGTGGTTGGATACAATTAGAGTTACAGTATAATTAACTCTGGAGTCCCTAAGTATGAATAGGAACAATGTGGTCATCACATGTGCATACATATTGGATTGATATAAAGCCTGATTTGTCTAATACTAAATGATGAGTATAAATTTAATAAATGCGCTGTTTAGAAGTATGTTACCACCTTCTTGTCTTACAACTTTGAGATTTTTCAAATGAGGAAAACCATAATACCAACATATAACTGCCTAATACCTACAATATTCAGATAAAAGTGGCCTAGGCATACAGCTAGGGGAGTATGTTATATTGCAGAAGGAAATGAAAAAGCATCCATGCCCTGGAACCTGGAGGGTAATCTCCAGTTTCTGTTCCTCAGATAGCTCAAGGTTAAGTGGGGAAGAAGACCCTGGCTCACGTTTGCTCATTCAGCCTTCTACACATGAACAGAAGGGTTGATTGATAAATGAATCCATGTTGTACTGCCTACTGGTTTCCTGTAGATGATATTTGTGAGATGTTCTTTCCAATATTTTGGTTTATTTTTGTTTGTGTTGACATGGGATGCTTCCATGCTGCTGAGGATGGCGTCAAGCCATAGAATCAAGTGGTGACTCTTAAATGGAAAGACAAACCAGGTGCCTTGTTTCCAACTGTTTTTAAATTATATGGCCTTCCATATTTATGGTTGTCGTGGGCTAGTGGCAAGGAAGCAGTTGTTGAGATGGTTTTCTGGAAGCTACCCTTTCCACAGGTCTTTAGACCAAGTGCTTTTCTCATGTGTGCTTGTTCTAACTACATGAAGTAGGTATATTATGATCATGTTTTATAGCTAAGGGAAGTGAAGGATGGAGAAATTGTCACTTGCCTGAGTGTCTTAGCTGGGATCTACATAACCACCACCCTAGCTTCCAACATGCACAGTCATGCTCACACTGGCTAATGTTGACAGTAGGCAGCTTTTTCCTGATGGACAAGTTTGTGAATGCTCCCCATCTATGGAGTAAAGCATTAAGAACAGCATACAGAACCAGTGGCAGGAGGTCAGTTAGGAGGGTTATAAACCTTTTTTCCTTTAAGTCTTTGCTTGTTGAAAATCCATTTCAGAATTGTTAGTATATATGACTTCAAGTTGAATTTGCCATCACAATCCTGGCAATTTCTAAACTCTGCCTAAGAATAATCAATCTTTCAAGATGTTTATGTATGTGGTTTGCTTAGCTGTGCATCGTTAGAAGTAGAGATGTTTTGCCTAAAAAAAGGACAATATTTATACTAAGGTTTCAGCAGAATATTTTGAATTTCAGAGGTGAACTCATTATAGCTGACATTCTAAACTTTTCTTGTATGCCATGTGTCACAGAAATTAGAACAAGCAGATTCTGTCCACTGATGAGATCTCCCATATTGTAGATGTAGGTAAAGGCTGCTTGAAACACTGGTTCCAGAAGATCAGGTTGTGTGGGGGTTACATTTGTTTTATTTTACTTCTCAGTACAGTGAAATAAGACCTAGTTTCTGCCTTCTTAGTTTTCAGTATAGCATGTCTCCCAAGTCCAGGAAAAGGTTTTGGAGTGCTTGCAGTAGAATATGTACATGCATTAGGGACACCACAGAGAGAAAGCTAGAAATGATGTCAGCTGGAGAGTGTGACATCCTGCTTAGAGTCATCTGCCTCAGGTTTTTCTGGTGGGAACTTGACTGAGGAAACAGCTTTGACATAGATTTTTATTTTTTTTTCTTCCTTCTTTATTTTGTATTTATCAAAAAAAAAAACACAGTAAAAAGAATTTAAAATGTGGAAGAGTTAACAATAACTATACAGAGGATAAGAATGATAGGCATGGCTTATCAAGGGAAGAAATACAAATAAGATTGCTACACCTATATTTTCTTTGTGTTTATCTTTCCCTCTGAATTTTTTTTTTTCATCCCTGTATATCCTTATTCAAGGTCTCTTCCCCCTCCCAACACATCTGGTCATTTTTTTCCTCTGCAACTCCCCATCCCCTCCCTGGGCAGGGAGCAGACAGTCCCATGGTCCCACTGACCCAGTAATGCTTAGATCAGTCTCCACTTCTGGCCAAATCCAGTTCTTTCCC